>VURO01014925.1:5083-24540 GCA_015108175.1 Pelvicachromis taeniatus
AAGACATTTGGATTTTTTTTTTTTTTTTTAACCCACAAAACAAGTCAGGAACAGACGTGGTTCTATACAGTCTTAAGCCACCGCTCATTTCTTTATATTTTGCTAGGAAAATGGGAAATAGGCTCATTTTACACCCACAAAATCGGATATGGAAAAGAGAATGAATGGCTGGAAATGTCAATGTTTGTCCATTTTTTTTCAATCTTGAAATGTAAGTATTCTTCAGGAATGTCCAGGCTTCTTGCCAATCAGATACTGTCCAGGTGGTATTGTATGGTGGATAAAAATCTGCCTTTTCTGCATTTATGTTCCATCACTTTTGGCAAAATCCCCAACACCACTGGCTGAAATGCAGCCACAAATGATGACAGTGCCTCCATCGTGTTTTACAAATCGGTGTACACTCTCACTTGCCCCTCTCTCCTGACCTCCTCCAAACATATTGGACAACGTTTTACCTATTTGAATTCAATACACCACAAGACCCATTAATTTCCTCTATTTCACTTCCTTGGTAATGGCCACATTTTCACTGAGACCATTTTGACGCTTTAGTGAACAGTAGATACACCTGGACCAGATGCATCTCTCAGGTCTTGATGTGACATGACTTTGAGATACAGGAAGTACTGTCCATCTGCTGTAGACGGCTTTTAACCACTTGTGCTGTTTCCTTACTCTTTTTTTTTTTTTTAAACGACACACCTTCAAACTGTTTTACACGTATTTTAAACCCAAAAATGATGTTTTTTGTTTTTTTGCAACAGGCAGCTAGTAACAAAGTGCCTGAAAATACAATTTAAAATGGGTCCACGGGTTTATCCCTTGTTAAGTGTGCTTTTTAAGCTTTAATGATGACAAAAGAAACATTCAACTGAAAATGCCCAGGTTTAAGGACTGGACTAAAAATATAATTTGTGCTTGAAAATATAAAGAAATATATTTAGTTACAATAAAAATGGCCAAACCTTTTTTCCTCTTCTTATACATTTTGCCCTGGTCATTCACCAGCAATGTCATGATGTCATGATTCCTCATCTTTGTCACAGGCAGGACGAGAAACTCTTGAAACGTAAGCCTGATCACTGGACGAGGAGAATCGCTGAGTCTTCGAATTCAGGTCAACCTCGTTGCAAGAGAAGAAAATGTAACCTCTGTGGGCTTATCACGCTTTAACTAACAAACCCCTTTCTTTTATTTGATATATATATAGTTGACAGTGACAATGAAGATAACACACCAATGGATATATACGCCCCATTAGAGTCGGATATAGATGAAAGTGCAAACTCAGTTCCAGAGCTCGAAGTACGCTTAATCATTCCTTAATTCTTCAATAACATCACTGTAGGCTGAATGTGTCTAATAACTTGAAATCTCCACGTTTGTCCCGTCATATGTTGTCTTCTCGTGATGGCAGACTGTGCCTGAGGTTATCAGGTAGGTTTTGCTAGATTTTTTTGCGTCTGACCTACGAAATCTTAGTTTTTTCTAAAGGGCTTTTGCGTGAATGCTGTTTTTCCTTTCTTGGTATATAAAAATGTCAGCAGAGCGTCACTTTTTTTTTAAAAAATTATGTTCCCCACTTTACAGAAGAGACACCAACAGCCCTGTTGGGTCTCCATCAGGTAAGCAGCCGCTGATTCAGTGTGCATAGTTTTCCAAATATTTTTTTTTAAAGATTTCAAATATTCAAACTCCTTTGTCTGTTTCTTTTAGGAAATCACGTGGAGGATGAATGTGACAATGGAGACGACACAATCATAGAATCGGTGAGTTCTCAGATATTACGTTAATGTTCTTCATTAACGTAATATCATAGTACATATTACGTAATATGTAATATGTACTATGAAGATTTGGTCTTCTTTAACCACTGCTTCTGAAAATAATTTAATGATTCTGTAACCAAAGGCGATCCATCTTTGTACATGGGATTCATATGAGGTGTGATGTGTTTTCTTTGTCTTCTGAGGATGCTGAGTCAGAGAGTCTGCTGCTTCCCGTACAGATCTGCATACAGTCCGAGTCACTTACAATGTCAGTTGGTGAACTCTCACCTCAGACTGAATCCGTTCCACATGAAGACTTTTTAGTTAATGCAGATGTAGAGCCAGTGATCGATAAACACGAGGGTAAGGTTTCTCCTGCTGGGACCGAATAAATGTTTTATAAGACCAAAGAACTTTGAAATGATTACACAGCAGTTAGGCAAAACGTTGATCTCACTACAAAGGTACCTGTATAGCCTGGGTGGGCTACTATAGGAAACCAGTGAACAATTGCCTCTTAAAGTTGATGTGTTTGAATTAGGAAAAACGAGACTGGTGGCTTTGACAAGGCCCAGTGATAACAAGACCCAGTCTCATTAACAGTAGGTCCTCTGGGCTGTTTCCCTATATCCAATGTTATTTCCTACCCAAGGTGGTCTAAGGAAGGACAACCAGTAAAGAGGCAACAACATTAAAGGCACACAAGGCCTTCTTCCCACAGAAGAAGAGCTACAGTCGCACAAACTTGATGCTATGGATTGCATTTACAACAGCCATAGGCTTTATACAAAAAAAGGAGGAAGTAGCTTTTTGGTATAAAAAGGACAATTCTGATTGCAAAAAAGAAAAAAAATGTTTTCTAGAACTTTAAGCACTTGTTGGTGAGTTTATGATCTTACCAAGTAGTTTAACACAATTGCTCATTTATGGGATCTGTTGACAAAATGAGACCCATCCATGAGGTCCTGCCTTGCAGCTTAAAGGAGCTGCTAGATTCTAAGAATCAGACAGAAATTAGAGTATTAAATGATAAAAAGCTGGGCTGACTCACAGAACCACTTCTCTTCTTAGGGTCCAGTCCTGAGCAGGATGCTGTCCAAAGCCCAGGTGAACACACCAATGGATCCTCTGTCTCACGCCCAAGCTCCACTGCCCCCCCTCAATCTCCTGGCCAGTCCAAATCTCGCAGCGCTACTCCTCCAAACTTCACCTCCCTGAAGTCTCATGCTTCCCCTCCCTGCAACAGCTCGGCCATTTTCCTGGATCTGCCTGATCACACCCGTGTTCCTTCCTCTCCTGTGGCACTTCCCTCAAGTCCAGAGCCCAAAATCGACTCCAGCAGCTTCTGGAAAAGCTGTAATGCAGCAGGATGTACACAGGCCATCTTCACTGACTTCATTGATGGCATGAAAAATATCTCCAGCAAAATCCAGTCAGATCAGGCCAGCCAGGAGGGTAAGGATACATGACACTTACGAGACTCTGACCTTTTTTATGCTTTAAACTGGGGATTGTAAAAATTATATATATTTTTCCACAGAATATGATCTTGCGCTGTCGGTGATGGCAGCTTCTGGAAAATTGTCAGAGTTTGTGGCTAAGCAGCAGGAAGGTAAAGTAAGCAGTACTGCAGTAGCGGTGCAGTATTAGTTGGCTGATCACGCCCTTTGGTTTACAGTAATGTCCGCTACATTTGTGTTCTTGCATCGCTAGCATTTCAAGAGGCTTCAGCAGATGATCTATAGATACTCTTAACATTTACAACACCATGGAAGCTGTGTGTATTGATACATTCTGTAATTCAATGAGAACAAAATAACGTAACAATGGTCAGTGGAAACCAAAATCTACAACTGTGCACGTTAAAAACTGGAATGACAGGCTGATCCAACTTGTGTCCTAATGTGGCTGATTAGACACCATCTGACATCTAAGCACGTTTATTAGACTGTTGGGGATTGAGATCACATCGATGAGCTCCTGGACAGTTTGTAGAGGTATATGGCAGGAACAGGTGCACCTCTCAAGTCCTTTGCCAGGTTGTTGCTGGATTTTTTTTTCCTAAGGACATGACTTTTGGATACTGTTCATCTGCTGCAGGTTAGGGGTTTTTCCCCCCCCCTTTTAAGCCGCCAACTTTTGTCCTCCACTAGTCAAATAATATGAATAATATGAAATATGCCAAGTTTCCAGCTAATAGCTCTTTGGGAACTATTTCAGGAGATTGGAAAAAAAAAAACCCCACTGTAGAAATAATTGCTATTAATATGTTTTACTTTTTACTATGCTGCACTTTTTTTTAAAGTCCTTGTTTTTATTGTAATTACTAAATGACGGCTCACTGTGGTTACAGAGCTACAGAAGAAACAAATGGAACTGCAGAAGGCGGCAGCAGCGATGAAAGATGTCGTCTCAGCACTGAGAAAATGAGCAGCTACTGAGTATTAACTATTAAAGCTAATTTTTCTTGTCTGTTTTTGAACATAAAAGTGATTACATTTTTAACATTTTATTCAAAAAATGTATTTCTAAATTTTTATATTGAGTATGCTGCTGAAAAACTGAACTGAAATTCAGGAATTGTTTTTAAAGCGTTGCTCTGTTTTGAGTTTACCATATAATGTTTTAGGAATTTCTATGTTCACAATATCGTTTTTTTGTTGTTTTTTTTTTTATTTATTAAAGGGGAGTTTTATGGCACGGTAATGTTGGAATAATCACAATAGACTGTATGTCAGAGATGTGTTGAGATAAGTTACTTGAGCAGTTTTATATTTTTTTAATACTCATTTTATATTTTTTGTTTTTGAAGAAAGTGTTAACATGTTCTGGTTTACGTGCTGTTTTTGTGACTTTGTTTTTAAAAACCCTTTTCTCCATTTTTGTCTCATTGAAAAGTTTACAGATAACAAAAAGATCAATGTGTTTTTCTTTATTTGCTTGCATAGATTACATAATTTAACTGGCACTTCATAACCCTCAGTTTCAAATATCTTTCAAAAATATTCACAGCAGTAGTGCAGAAGTTCCAAAAAACTGCTTTATAAATGCTCAAACTGCAAAAAACTGTTTTCAACATACAGATGGAAGGCTAAGAAAGGTCACATCCCTTAAACTGGATTCAAATGTTTCTCGTTTGCGTGAACTGACAACCAGCCATGTCTAACTGCCTGTAAATATACACTATGGCGCTTTAGCTGCTTATAGTAACTCAATCTAACATATGGGCTTTGATAATCAAGAATGAAATGCAAAAATATAAAGATTGTAAGATGGGAACTCAATGTGAACAGAAAACTGGAAACCTTTTTACGGCCTTGAAGTTGATCTACACAGATCTAATCCATCCTCGGCGGCTAAAGGCTCAGTGTCCTGTTTTAAATACTGTAAGGATTTAAAAAAAAAAAAAAGTTCAGAGTCTCAAACTGAAACCCATTAAATGTAAATTACATCCAAACTATGATGTTCTCTTATAGTAAACAGAAGTAAACTCTTCCTGAAAATACACATGCAAAATCTACAAGTAACTTGGTCACTGAAACCGAATACTAGAAAAAGTAAAGCCATGACAGGCAAAAGAAATAGCTTCAAGCATTGGCATGTCTCTCTAAGAATCTGAGCTCCTACTTTACATAAAATGTAAATAAAAGGTCAGGCACTGTTGGAAACAGCTACTGTAACAACATTATGGAACAATGCTGCAACCTTACAGCTCTGATTTGATGAACCACAAATCTGACATTGATAGTAAATTTAAAGATTTCTGCTGAAATTATGTGCAAATGTCCATCTGATGGTAACGATGTATTAGGCAAAATCCTTCCTGGAGTCCAGCCTTGTGTTTTGCATCAGCCCAAATCAGTACCTTGGGACGAGGTCAGTTTTTGAAGGCTCCACAGCGACTGGCTCGACAAATGAAATCTTTGAGCAGATTACCGTCAATCTGCCAGAAAGCAGCGGTCTGAGTCACCTCAGTCAGGTGATTTACGCAGAATTTGAAGCAGAATTCTTCAAGATCCTGAATGACAGAGAAGAGCACAAATAAATAAACTGTTCTTCATCTTGGTCAAATGCTCCAGCAAGAGAGAGTCAGACTATCTCATGGTGCTGACCCAGCTTCCTGCATCCTGGTGATTGTCACATCTCATTTTGAGTGCAAGAAACGAAATCACAGTACACATGTATATCACAGAATTTGTAAGTCTTAGTTTACCATCAGCTGATTAGCTTAGCATAAAGACAGAAAGTGGGAAGACAGACTAGCAAGAAAAACCTCACCCATTTCTTTTTTTTTCCTCCACAGACTTAAGCCATTTTTGGAATAATCAGGTGGAAACATTTTCTACAGTTTGCTTTTCTCTCATGCAGCACACAGCTGCTAACAGTCTGCAATCAGGTGCATTTTCACTACCAGTAACTTAGTGTTGTTAGGTGAGGGAGATGGAGTGGATGGATGAAGGGTGCAGGAGGCAGCACACATGATGCCCATTCTGTAGTGGTGGATGCATCAGACTATTACTAGCCCTGCTGACATATCGGTACAATATGACATCAAACAGACTCTGTATTGGTGAGCTGGTGGGTTAAAAGCAGATAAATGTTGAGTCACTTCTGTTGGATAAAAGATCAAATCATGGCTGCAGTGCATGTGTGACAATGACTACAGAGGCAGCTGCGGATCAGCAGGTGGAGCTGGTCGTCCACCAATCAGGACTGGTGGGTGTTTTAAGTAGCTGTTTGTCTAAAATGTGAATGTTTTAGCAAAGTTAGTTGTTCCTGCTGCCTCAAACAGATTTGTTCTGACAAAAAATAAAATGTCTTTCAGCCCAGCAAGAGCAAAATCTACTTTTAAGCTTTGAATCTTTAAAGGGTTTCAAGAATGAAAGATTGCGATAATTCATGCATGCAGTTATTAAGTCCTTCATAAGAACATGAATAACTGAGGTATAAAATTAAACACTCTTCATTTTAATATTACAGCTGAGAATTTTTGCAAAAACACAAAAAGCACAAGTCACTCTCTAGGCTCCACAAACACTTGCTAAAAAAATAAAAAATAAAACAGACTTGGCTCCATTGTTATAAGGTCACATGGGCCTGAAAATTTTGATACATTTTTTTGTAAGTTTGTAAGGAACAGTCTTTATGACATTTATATTGGTAAAATAAAAGGACACTCGAATAACAGATGTACATCGACATTATGAATATTGAATTATGATTTATAAAAGCAAGATTAATCTACTCCATAATATGGCCCACGCCCTGACAATACAGCATATTTAAAACAGATGGGAAAATGTTTATTTTTGTTTCTGCAAATCTCCCCTGAAATTGCACACTGCTTAAAGTTACTTATCCAGTACTTTAATTTACTTACAGTACAATTATTATTATGTTACCTCCTTATTTTTGTGTACCTATTTTTAATTGTAATTTCAAATGAAATGATTGAAATTCCATTTAATTACAAGGGAATTACACCCTTAGTCACGGGCATTATCATAAAATGTTACCTAATCTTGTATAGATCATGTTCACAGTGCTCTCAATAAAAAAAATAAATGAAAGAAGATTTGGAAACTGAAATTTTAACCGATTACAGATCAGCTTGTGCTCGAGCTCATACTCAAATGGTGAGTGCAGCCTCAGATTAAAACCATAATCAATTTAAAAGAATATGTTACTCCTGCCAAGTTTAGTATAAACTTTTCTTAGTTTATTCTAAAAATATACCAAACATATACACTACATGCACAGGCAGTTTCTCTGTGATTGGCAATACAGAAAGATTACATTTTGGGACGAGCTCAGGGTCGTATGAAAAAAAAAAAAAAAAAGGTTGCACATCTCAAAAACATGTTTCACTAGACCCAAAGTCATTTCTGTATCCAGAAGGACACAAACATGAATTAACCTTATTCTTTTGTTTTAGAAACAACATGTTATCCACTGGAGAAGACATAATATATATATTAAAGGGAACACTAAAAGGGTCTGGAGAATAGTTTAACAATACTTAATAATCATCAGATTAATAATACTTAATATTAATTCATCATTGATTATTAATAACACTGCATTTAACTATGCAGTATTATTAATTTGTTGCATCATGTGATTTGACACAACTTGTGTTTTAGGGCAATTTTCTAGTCCAAGTATGTGAATTGCCAGGTTTGATTTAAAGGATGGGTTTGGTTTTTTGTGTTGAAGAAAATAAAATAAAAAACATGAACAACAAAAAACACATTGCTGGGGGAAGAAAAAGTGGGTAGTTCAATTCCCACTGATGTTTCCTTGGACAACAAAGCGCAAATTGCCACTAAGCAATGTAATAAAGGATTAGCATGATAATAATGTGTGTGTGAATTCTTTTGAGAGGTCAGTAAGCCTAGGAAAGCGCTTTAAATGCCAGTCCAAATACATTTTCATTCATTGTCTATATTCATCCACCACTTTTTTGCCACTGTTTAAGCCTGCTAGCATCACCACCTAATGTGAATCACTGCCTGCTTTGAGTCATTTTCCTGCACATAAGGTTCACCTGCCTGTGGTGTCTGTCAGGTACACATACCGTATATCTTCCAATAGTAGCCCCGGCGTTTATTCAAAAAATTATTCAGCCGGCCCGGCGTTTAAAAGAGACCGGCGGTTGTTGGAGACCGGCTCTTATTCCCTTCTCAGACGGAATGGACGTATTGACTTTTCCTTCCTCGATAGCATCTGATGACAAAGCATTTTTGACACGAAAAGGTATTTGCCGTATGATTTACTGCAGGAGGGCGGTAGCCCAGATGGTACGAAAAGAGTAGTAGTGTACGGAAAAGGTGGTGGGTCATTGGAGTTCGGCGTTTACTACAGACCGGCGCTTAAAGGACACCAGCTACTATTGGAGACCGGCGTCTATTTGTCGTGACATGTTTTCAAACCTGGCATTTATTAGAAACGGGCGTCAATAACAGACAGGCAACTACTAGCAGATGTATGGTATGTGTGACTCATATATGACAGTGACAGCTACTGTTGGAAAACCAGATGCTTTAGCATTTATGTTCTGTCTAATTTGTAGCCTAACTGATTAAAGAGCATTTTTGTGTGGGAGCATTTTCAGGATTTCACAGTTATATTAATGCTAATGTAAAGGTAATTACCAGCACTCAAGCCATAATAAAATGAATGTCAGACTTTATTGGTAGGTCCTATTAAAAGTTCCAGACGGTCACCGTTTTTGAAATGAAAGCCTATGCTAACAAATACGTTCCATTACCTTTGTACAGACTCTTGTTTGCATTATTTATGCAAAACAGGCTGCTGGCTGTAGCATCATACTGGTTGTACAGACCTGTGAGTGAAATCGACCTTCTTACTGCATTCTCAGTAGGAGTGAATAAGCTTATGTAGCAAACAAAGATTTTTACAAAACAGAACTCCTTCATGCTGAATCTAAGGGAGCCAACTGTGTTTTTTTCTGTGATGTAATTTAAACTATCCATTTCAGATGTGTTTTTCAAAGTAAAACGAGCTTTCAATAATATTTACATAATGTCACACGTGCAATTAATAGTTGATAGACTGACCTCTGCATCATAGCGCACAGCGGCAGACAGCAGAGAAAAAGCGTTTTCGACTGTGATTCCCCTCTTGATAATGTGCTGACACAGACGTTTTAGGCGGTTCTCACAATACGATGTGGCCAGATCCAGCAGCCCTGAGCACACACAGAACCACACAGCACTCGAATTATGATTATACTCAAGAACTTTTAGATGTAGTCCCTTATTGTTCTCAGAAATAAATAAAAATACAAAAAAGTCATGACAAATAAATATCATTCTTACTAATATCACTGATACTAGGTCAATGAATCAGAATCAGCATACTTTACCTAAGGAAATTATGTGGGTTACAGTTGCTCCAATACAATAACAGTAACAGACTAAACTATTTAACAATATGTTACAGATTTACAAATTTAAGAAATAGCATAATGTATACAAATCACTCAATAATAAATATCAAGGATTGACAGAGATGATGATAAATAAATATTAAGAATATTGACAGGAATATTAGAGAAAAGTAGAAAAGAGCGTGTGCAAAAAGAGTAACTATTGCAGTGTTTACAGTGTGTTAGATGGAGGAGTTGTGCAGGGAGATGGCCACGGGCAGGAATGATTTCCTTTGTCGTTCAGTGGTGCTATTTGGTACTCTGTCTCTCACTGAACATGCTCCTTTGACTAGCCAGCACATCATGGAGTGGGTGGGAGGTACTATGCAGCATTGTCTTTATTCTGGACAACATCCACCTCTCAGACACCACCATGATGGAGTCTAGCTCCATCCCCATAACATTACTGGCCTTGCAGATCAGTTTATTTAGTCTGTTGACATCTGTGACCCTCAATCTGCTGCCCCAGCATGTAACAGCATAGAGGATAGCACTGGCCACAACAGACTCATGGACTCACACACTTATAGAACAGTACTGAAATCACTCAGAGATTATGTGGTGACATGTATGTTGCACTTACCAATAGCGTCCTCGGGAGGCAATTCCACATTGTCTGTGTAGAGGAACTCCAGAAACGAGCGATATACAGGGTACGAGAACTGGTCTATTTCAATCACCTCCTTCAGGTCTTCGTTCCAGTGAGACTGGAACATTGATCTGAAATGTTCACACCTGCACAGCAAACGATACAGACACAGGTGTTACAAGAACCATTTATGCATGGTTGTTTTTAAAAAGGTTTATAATTCCCACAACCCAATAAACTAGCTTGGTTGTTAAATTCAAACCTGATCTTGAGAACTGCTTTGTGGACGTAGATATATTTTCCATCAACGCAGAACTTAAGGTCCGCTGTTTCTGGGTTGTCAAACTCCTTTTTCAGAGACTGAGCCACAGTCAAGAAGTCATCGTGTTCTGCAGTGGGGGAAAAAAACGGCACACATACAGATCCCACAACACTCAAGCTCTGGCAACAGAAAGATAACAACTACAGCAATGAGAGCAATCCCATTTACAAAAAGGTGGGAAAGCTGTGTAGAAAACATCTGAAGATTTTCAGATCCTTTAAGCCCTATATTTGGTATACAAAGACAATACAAAGACAGCATGTCACATGTTGAAAATGAAACTTTTATTACTTTTTGATAAATATGCTCATTTTAAATTGAGGCCAGCATTACACTTTTAAAAAGGGACAAGGACAACAAAAAACTTTGTAAGGTGTTCTCTGGTTAAATAAAATAAATTAAGGAGTTTAAGTATTTTTTACAGCGTGCATATGTAGTGAGAGCAAAACTTGACTTGACTTCTCCCACAAAACCCATACCTCATTTAAATATGGATGTTGTACCCTTCAGGGTCATCTTAGTGCTCACCCTGGAAGTCCCATTCTTATCACTTGCATCGAGCTATCTGGGATACACACTGGATCCCGTCAAATGTGGCAAAATGCCAAGAAATTGCACATCACTGAGTTTTTATTAGTTTGAGTGTTAGTTTTTTTTTTTTTCCAGGTTCACAACATCATTTCATTTTTTCCAAGTATTTATTTTATTTCTATTTTTTATTAAATAAAATGTCTTTTACATTACATCTCTAGGGTTGATTCACCTAGTTGTGAACCACCTTCGTGTGACCGCTTAGTCTGATTGCAAATGTTGGGATAAGGAAAGCCAGATAATGCAAAGAAAGCTTGGGTATGCTGAACTTGCTTCGTAATACAAGCTGGAGATGCGTTGACTTCAAGATTGGACTTTTTAAATGAAAACTGCTCTTTAGTCTCCACATTATAGCCAGAGAACCAACTTTCACTTTTTAGTGAAGGTCAGTTTGACACAAGTTGGCACGTAAGACTTCCAAGGAACAATCCAAATGTAGAGCAGTGCAATCGAGAGGTGCTCAAGAAGACGACACTGAAGAGAACAGCGGACAAAGCCAAAGAGCCAGACTGGGCAGAGTCAATACATTTTATAATTGCACATCAAAAAAAGGCTTCAGAAAACAAACAGTGATCAATAGCAATACATTTGTGGTTAATGGAAGGAAATAAAAAAATTAATAATACTGCATAATTACTGCTATCCTTGGACTCTTTCAGGTCATTTTCTTACCCACTGAAAGAAGCCTCCACATTACTGAGGGGGTGGCAAAGCAGGCAAAGACATCATCGGTACAGGCAAAGTGTGTCAGGTGAGGAAGTACTATGGACTGGCCCCTGCACTGGCCCCACATGTACACCTGACCGCTCTGGGTTTTAGCAGCTGACGTGTGTGTGGAGTGACAGGCAGCAATCTCTACAATTCTGTTAAAGGAACAGAGAAGTCAGTTGACGGTGGTGCAGGGACAGGATGAGTTAGATGTGCGATGCTTTACCTCACCTCTCTTTCTCAGTCAGAATCTGAACTGGGCTCAGCTGGTTGCTCTTGTTGCCAGTTCCCAGTTGTCCATATGTGTTGGCACCCCAAGCGTAAAGCAACCCTTCGTCCGTTAGTGCCATGGAGTGTGCATATCCTGACACGATCTAGAGAGGGGAAAAAAAAAAGGAAAAAAAAAATCAAACCTTAAATCAAATCTTATTCAAAAGAACTCTTGTTTACAATAAATAAAATAATAAATTATTAGCAACATTTTTTTAATACATTGTGTACTATAGGTCTGCTTATTACAGAACCTTAATTGTGGCTTAAATTCAATTATTCAATTTAATTCAATTATATTATATTTATACAGCGCCAAAAATCACAAAAATAGTCACCTCAAGGCGCTTTATATTGTAAGATAGACCCTACAATAATACAAAGTTTTGTGTGTAAAATATTGTATTTTGGGTTCCTTTTTGGACAACATACAGCATCACACTCAAATGTTGGTATTTTATAATTACTCTCATATTAGTTTCACAGGAGTGCCGACATTTAAAATCATTACTGTAAAGAATGCTAAATTAATTAATAACAATTAAGGGGAAAAAAATATAAAAACAAGTGAATATAAACCTAACTACAGTTTAAATAAATAAAGTGAGAGGCCCTGCATAAATGTCCATATCTAACATAGAGCTAGTCATGCAATTTTATTAAGCACAGGGGGATATATAAAATTATATTTGCTTTTATATATCCCCCTGTGCTGAATAAAATTCAATTAATAAAATTGCAATAAAACTGCAATTAAAAATTTACAGTCTCTTTCATACATGCGTAAAAACCAGTCCTTCGTACAGACCTCACGCATGGCGAGTTCTTCACTGTGAGTGAGGAAGACACCATGGTAGAAGACCAATAGAACAAAGCTAAAGCTAAAACTATCCAGAGCTCCAAGCCTGCTATAATTTGTTATAGAAATTTGTTGTACCTGCTTTTGTATAATAATAAGACAATATGTCAACAACTCATTTTCATTTTCTTTCCAGCAGCAGAGCACTTTATTTTCAGTTGTTTTAGTGAAAGAAGCAACTTACTGCAGTTTGGGGGGGGAATTGTAAAATAGACCAATTTGTTCATAAAAAGACTTCTCTGCATTTAAGGAAAGAATTTAAGAAAAGGTCTAACTTTTAATATTTTGGATATAGATGTAATTATATATCATTTTAGATCTGTGTGGATTTTTGTTTTCCATGATTAGCATACAGTTTATTGTGTCTTTGACACAAACAACTCTAATGATTATAATCAGTTCATTCCTGAGTCCTTGTTTTGCCAAATTCCCTCAAGGCATTCCTAAGAATTGGCCAACCCAAAAACATAATGCCTCAGGATCTAGCTGTAGTTGAGGCGTATAAAAACATGCAAAATATATGTACCTTTTTTCCCCTTAAACTCCTTACAAGTAGGAAAATTATTTCATAGTAACCTGGCGTGTGTAATCTCACACCTGTTGCACACATAAACCCTGCAGACCAACAAGTCGACAGGGAGTGAGCTGGTTCCCGTTGTTTCCAAGTCCAAGTTGTCCATTGCCGTTATAGCCCCAGCCGTACACCTAGAGAAACACAAAGAGAACATGAGAGCTGTATCCGTGAGAGTAAGCCAATACTGTTTCATAAAGCTCCAGGATAAATTAATCACCTCTCCATTGTCCACTACTGCGAGGGATGAGGTTTGACCACAGACGATACTCACAGCCACCTTGTTCTGCAGGCAGCTGGACACTCTGCGGGGAGTGGGCTGGTTCGCTGTGGAGCCTGAGCCCACTTGACCACAGTTATTGTAACCCCATGCATACACCTGCCAGGCAAAAAGAAGAAGTTAAGAATAAGAACAGGATGAAATTCTCTATGAAAGCCAGATGCTTGAAAAATACTTTGGAAAGGTTATTACACCCACAAGGTTAGGTTTTTGCTATTGTTTGCATAATCCGTCTGGATTCTGAACTATTATTATTAATTGTGGTGTGTATTGTCAACAAATAGGAAGTACCATATAATGATTTAAAATATCATGTCACATCTGACCTCTGACCTCACTTTTACATTTCACATCTGGCTTTCTTTCAAGCGGACCCCAAAATGTGTTACATCTTTAAAGAAAGTACTGTCGAGAGAAAGAATGAGTTCCCTAGTTACTGTCAGACATGAGGTATAATATTATATAATAAACTCAAGTTATTCATGTTATTCAAGTCATTTACAAATCAATACCGATCATCTTTCACCTACTCCTCCATAATGTTTGTGAAATCAAAGCAAACATCTGTCATGCTACCCTTGTCTAAATTTTAGTGTACTACAAACGTATTCATTTACATTTTATTTTTAATAACACCATTTATGAAAGTATGGTTAAAACCAAATGAATCATTTATGTATAACAAGTTGTATAACAAGAAAATTACACAGACTCTGTGGCTACCAAGATCGCTGCATCCCTCATATACAAACAGGGGGGGGGGAAAAAAAAAAAAAAGTTTGACCAGCCAGCATCTCTAACAGAGCTCACTAACTGTGTGAAGCAGTTCGAGGCACAATACATTCCTTGTGGCTGGGCTTATTTTTCTAGGTTCTTAACTCAGGGGGCTCAACTGTAGCTGTGACTGGAATACGGGTAAGGGTAAGGTCTGTAAGGGTCTGTTAACTAGGTAACAGCTTTACTCAGAGCAGAGTCAGCTGTGTAATTAGAAACGTTTCAAACAGGCTTCTGTATTTCCCTCTTTGTAAGTCTGCTGTAAAAGTACATTATTTTTTCTCTCTTCTTTAACTCCTACAAACTTACTTCTCCTGTATCAGTCAGAGCCATTGAGTGGTGAGAGCCACAGGTCACCTCTGTGACCTTCTTATTGAGCAGGTTGGCAGACACAAGCACTGGAGCTACTCCTTGGTTGGTTGTCCCATTTCCCAGTTGGCTGTAGCCATTATGGCCCCAGGCAAATAGCTCTCCATCTGAAATACAAAGAGTTTAGTCATTCTCCTGCACATTTTAATCCAACTGTAAAGAGGAGGATTACATCTTTGGTTAAGCTACCCTCTGTGGCCAGTAGGATGTGGGGTCCACTACCGTAGCTCAGGCTAACCACCTTTCTGCCGCTCAGGAAGTCCAGTTTTTTGGGTACAATTGTGCTCAGGCTGTCCCCTGTTCCCAGGCAGTTACTGCAGTTCAGCCCAAACACAAACACCTGAGTGTGGAGGTCGGGGGGAGAGGAAAAAAAGAATTCAATGTTGATTGGTGATAAAGAGTGCTAAACAGACAACACCAGTCAGCTGAGTAGAGAACGGGTCAGAGTACAAACACAGAAACATCAACACCAGCAGGCAACACTGAGAGGAAGACGTGTTAATTATGCAATAACATGAACAGATCGTTTCAAATACTTGAAAAAATAATAATAAATTGTCAAAGTATTTTATCACTTAAATTAATTACAATAGTATGAAAAATCTCTTTATACTTGACAAAGTTCCCATTCACAAACCTCTGTTGTGCTTCTATAAAGTGTTTTTGATTATCACAGTGGTACCACGATTTAGCCACTTAGCACGTGTGGGTGCTTACATTTTTAGGGGCCAGGGACCCCCAATAGAAGGAAAAAAAATTGAAGGACCCTCCTTTCTTCTAAAATCCTAACATTGATTAAGCTGGCTTGGGTTTCGCATCGCTGATAATGTAGACCGTCTCAAATATTTGTTAATGCCCATGAGCTCAATAATGTGACAAGATAAAACCAAAAGGAGTGACTTTATGACAAACTAACATATAATTGCTTCTGGCCATACAATCATTTTTTTATTTTATTTATGTAATCAGTTGTTTGGTTAGTTAACCTTTATTTAAACAGGAGAATATGAGTCAAAAGCATGTCCTTGCCAATAAAGACAGCAGTACAATAAACAGAGGTGTGTGTGTGTGTTATGCAACTCTGTTTTATGCAACACAGACAAATACACACAGAAATAAAATACACAAATTAACTAAACTAAAACACAGCTGATTTAAAAAAAACAAAACAAAACAACAATCAATATTTAAAACTAAATAAATAAATTTATCATTATTATTATTGTGATGCATTTGTTCACTTTTTGAGTCTCTTTAGCTCCAGATGAAAAATCTGGTTCTTTTCCTGGAGCCATTGTCAGAAATATTGAGTACTACAGCTTAAAACACACAGCTACTGACACTCAGTCTCTGTTTATCATCCTACAATAACAGTAACATAAAAAATGCAATGCAGTGTAAGCATACCCTGTGGTGGATTACCTTACTGTAAGCATGTTTTCTTCTACCGCTGATTAAAGTTAAATGCGGTGTAAACTGAACCCAACAGCTGTTTTCAAGGTAGGAAACTCAAACAATCCACACAGGGCTGAATGAAATTATAATAATGTAAACATGAAATGTAGCTTAAAGGCTAAAAATGTGGAAAAACAACAGGTCATCTGACTTTCAATTATGCAACATGAAGCAAGCTTCAAAGCTTTACATCATCTTTCTCTTGAGTTTTCCCTCTGACCCCTCACCTCATCATCATTGGTAATGTAGATGGCCTCATTAGCAGATGATCCAAACACGCATGCTTTCCGTATGGAAGCGAGCTCCTGAGGTCCCATCAGGCTGAAAATGGGCCACTTGGTTACATCCACCATGGTGTCCTCGCAGTATGTGGCAAGAGCAGCAAGCTGGAAGGATGAACTTCAATCCACAGGTGGGACAGGAGATAGAGGGAGGGGCAAGGTCTGAAGAGGCAAGGCTGCCAGCGTCACTGGACACAAACAAAATTATAATATGTCTTCCAGAAAATCATCTTTTTACAATATATTGTTAGTTCTGTCCAGCTTTGATTCAAAGGGAAAGGAAAAGGAGCAGCTTTGAAGAATACCACATCATCTGTCAAACATTGTTGAGGCAATATTATATCACAGGCTTATATGGATGCCAGTGGAACTAGGCCACTCCTGTTTATTGGTGATGTGACTACACATAGAATCAGCAGGATGTATTGTGACATATACAACCCTTACTTTTTGCTCAGATTCAAACAAACGCCACAAAACTGATCACTCGGCTCTTCACAACCGATGTCAGATGACACCGCTAGCTGGGCCAATGTATTGTTGCAGCCTTACTTATTTTCTTTTCTCTGTAGTTTACTCTCAGAGTTTAAAAAAAGTATAATTCTGCTTTGGCGAATCTTCTACTTTATATTCATCACAGACATCACACACATATGCTGTTTTGACTGTCTCACTTATGTGGTTATGGGTAAACACAGCTTATGAACCTCAAGGTCTTAAGGTTTTCTGATAAAATGGGTGTTAAAAGTGTAGTAAGCCAGGTCACTGACGTTCTTTGTTTGGTAACAACACTGCTAAACTGGTGTTGTGCTAAACACTTACTAAAACTTTTTTTTTTTTTAATATATATAAAAATGTAATACAATAAAAATGTATAATATATTCACTTATTTGGGTAGACCAGGGGTGGCCAATTCCAGGCCTCGAGAGCCGGTGTCCTGCAGGTTTTAGATGTGTCCTTGATCAATCACAGCTGATTTAAATGGCTAAATTACCTCCTCAACATGTCTTGAAGTTCTCCCTAGGCCTGGTAATGAACTAATCATTTGATTCAGGTGTGTTGACCCAGGATGATAGCTAAAACCTGCAGGACACTGGCTCTCAAGGCCTGGAGTTGGTCACCCCTGGGAAGACTGTAATCAACAGGATTTATGAAGGGGTCAAATATAAAATAAAGAAACGACCTTTGTTGCAATTATCTTTATGACCACATTACAATCACTCCATGCCTTTTAGGAAACTTAAAATATCCCAAAAGAAATGTGATGTTCTATTTTTACCCCATTTTTTGTTGCCCTCTTGGCCTAGCTCTCTCTTGAAAAAGCCATTTTAAATGTTACACTTTTTACCTGGATAAGTAAATGATATATATATAAGGTCTTTTTTCCTTATAAACAGCTTGTACCTAATGACATTAATGTTCTTTCTGGCTAAAAATGACTTGATATCATTCAGGAGAGATATGCTTGACAAGTCATTTACAACAGTTTAAATACGGACAATTTATTTATTTAGACATTTTTGACAAATGCCGGAAATCCCTTTTTGACACAACACAGGCGTCATTCCGTAAATACCCACCCCCGCCCACCTGAATCATGTGTAATGATTAAAACCACTCGTAGTTACTGTTACATGACCACAGCTTGCTGTTTAATGTTTGCTATTGTTAACAAAGGCATTATTCAGCACAGTCCGTCCAGCTGACGCATCACAACACACCGTGAATGCAGCTGGTACTAGACGCATCCGCCGGGAAAGTCGGTAGTAACTTATCTTTTGATTGGCTACAGTTATCGTTTACGACTTTTTTTTTTTTTTTTACATCACACATTACAATTAGAAAATATCAAGCTAACGTAATACATTCCCATTGACTCACCCGTTAGGCAGGTCTGCTTCTACGGCCGTTGGCGGTTGCTCCTGGCAGCCTCACCATGGCACATAACGGCTGACAACCGTCCGTTTTCACTTTCTGCCGTAGCCGCCGCAAGTGCGTTTATTTGCGGAAGTGAGGAGAAAAATAATGTCACGTGATTCCCAGACGAGCACAGTCGATTGCAGATTTCACCCGTTTTTCCCCTATCGCCTCTATCCCCATCTCTCCTTTTCCTACCAAATCTAGCGGTTTTCAGCTGGGCTAGTATGCAGTTAACCTCCAAGTAGGACCTTAGATTTCACATTCATTCGCCGAAGAGGAATATTTGGTCAGGTTTAAGACAATTAAGACTATTTTGGAAGCTAGTTATTCTTTTATGCCATGTCCAAAGTGCAACATGGATATAACCAGCACTTAACACATAGGATGTGAAGTTGGAGACATCTGGTCTTCTGCAGACTAAATTTTAGAATGAACAATATTTTTATATTGATTTTTTGTTTTAATGCGCTGGGGAGACTAGAGTAGTACTGCGTTTGTGTCTGTTATTTGTAAGTGTAAAGAACAATCCTGACACAGGTTAAAGTACTGTATTCTTTAATGTCTTAAACATCAGTTATGTACATTGCTTATGTCAGACTACATAAATAAAAATCAGATTTTACCCAGAGGTACCAGAATCAGCAGGAAAAAACATCTTCTGAAAATAAAATTTGCCTTACCTCTCTATAATAAAAGGTCGTACTTTCTGATTGCATTTTCTCATCATTGAAATATACTTTGAGT
>VURO01014929.1:0-21676 GCA_015108175.1 Pelvicachromis taeniatus
ACCAATCACAAAAAAATAACCCCCACTCATTTCAGTGGGTAAAGTGAGAGAGAGTGGATTCACTAACAGAGTGGGGAAAAGAAAAATGAAATTTTCCAATCTGGTGCTAAGCTCCAAATTTTCCCTTTATAGGAATCATTTTTTCACTGAATCACAGGACAATTGTTCTTTGAAATTATGCCTTTCTTTAAGCCAACAAATAAACTGATACTTATTGATCTGTAGAAATCTGAGTGAGATCAATCAAACTGACCAAACTGATCCATTACAATTTCATCAATAACTTATGGAGGGAAGCAAAAATGACCACTTTTTCTGTCTCACCTACTTGACCACATTTTTAACACTAAAAGCCAGATTTAGCAAACAGCGCTCATAGGAGTGGTTCGTTTTACGTGGGATTTCCAAAAGTTGCACTATTTCACAGGAACAATCAGTTAATTTAAGAAACGCAACACTTCTTTCAGCATGAACTATAGGAACAATTTGCAGTTTAACTGCATGTCAGGAACATCAGTAACTCAGTTTGCACATTGATTTAGATTTTCGCCTCCGTATATTTTGCTCATTGAGAAAAAAGCTCCCAGAAACACATATACAACAGGATCAGTCACAAAAATCTCTGATTTCCCACCTCTTACACGCAATCTTCTCATTACTTTATCTATGTAAATACAGACAGTACATTTTTCACCCTTTTTGTTTACACAAAAACCTAGCTTGTGCTGGCACAATGCATTAGTAAATCTGGCCCTGAGACCACAAAAAAAGCAAACACAGATGTAGAAAGTATCTTCCTTTTAAAACCAGATAAATATGACTCGTAAGCAGTTTCTCAAGAGCCCACTTGAGGGCTTTACACGTGGTTACAGCACGTTACACTGTATCCCAGTGGAATGGACACTAACTGCTGTTGAACTGTCACGGGTAGAAGGAACTGACAGGTGAGGACTTGAGATTAATTTCAAAAGGATCACTCTGACTGGTTTAATTTGAATCTCCTCTTTCTCTCTGATTGATAAATGATGAAGATCACAAATAAAACACGTCTGCAGGTCTGGTTCTTTTGGAGCCGTCACAGTTTCTACTTGAAGTATAAGCCTTGCGATCCTTTCTTGTAAACGACTCTTGTGGTTTTCATCAATTGCTGTCCCTAAATATTTATATTAATTTACATCCTCGGTACAGTCCTGTGTTGCTGTGTATTCCTGATCAGTCTAAAATGAAAAATCGTCTCCTTTGTTGGTTTTGAACTGTTACCTATACACACGTCCAGCTGACACTGAGCTGAGCTGAACTGAACTCCAGTTCTGGCACAGACAGAGGATGAGCTAATGGGCTGCATCAAGCCCCACTGTAAAAGTAAATCAGGATTATCTGGAACTGTGAATCTTGCAGAGCTACTCTCTAGCAGAAGAATAACAATATGGACCTAAAAATTAGATTAATAGGCCTCTCTTTAACAGTGGTTCTATTCCATTAAGTGTCCCCCTGAGCAACGACAGTGAATCAGTATACACAATAGTATGGTCCTCCCTAAGTAGAGCACAACCACCATTAATGCACATGTGATTTTCCCGTAATGCCATTTGAAAACGTCTGCTCTGAATACAATCTACTGGTGGCCACAGGAGCTCTGATGTGGAAGAAATGGAGTCGGACTGCAGGCAGATGTTTGGGAAGACGTGATTTATGATGATTTAAGACTTCAGCTCTCCTACGAGTGTGGACAGAAAGCAGATGGGAGGTTTCTCCAATGGAAACTCGGTAAGAACTGCCGACGCTATGGGAACAATGGGTGAAGCAAACCAGTGGAGGCAGGGCAGACTCTGGCAGTCATCAGGAGGCTAAAAGCAGCCCATTTGGTTTCTCTGCCTTTTCAGAAATGACAAAGACAACACGACCAAGAAACTGTGAATATTAGAAGGATGGCATTTCCATAATTCATTAGAAGGATCAGAATTAGACCATTAGAAGTGACCATGGCAGATTTTGTTTGGAAGTGAAAGCAGTCAGAATGAATAAATGAGGTAAATCCTGATGCAGCCGAGGAGGAGTGTGGAGGAGGAAGACTTTTGAAAAGACAAAATGACAGCTAAAGTATTCCCAGCTGACACAAAGCACAAATCTCTCCCCCAAAACATTGGAGACGTGATTTAGAAAACGACAGTTCGTGCACCGGAGAGAGGTGAAACGCTGGAGGGGAAAGTCAGCTAATTAGCGATCAATAATCTTGGGAATGACTAGAAGGAAACAAAGGGCCCTTTCTGACAAATGTGAGCACCGCTGGTGTAATAACAACATGTTGTTTAATGCATCGCTTCCAGCAGCGAATATTAATCTTCAACTGCGCTCTAAACTGTTGATCTCGGAAAACAAATTATTCACAATGCTCGGCTTTCTCCTCATTTCTGACGCCGAGCTTGTTCCCCTGTTTGTTTACACAACAGTATTAGAAGTCTGACATCTTGTGAGGTTACAGATTTTGGCGGAGAGGCCGCAGCCATGATAATAAACCGATCGCCGTCCCAGAACAATTTATGATCTTTGTTGTAAGTGAACAACACACGTGAACAAATGGCTGAATACGAGCATCGGCGCAGACTGCCAGCTGCCCTTGCTTCATTGTGCTATGCCTGCATTACTGAGCAGGAAGAGCTTCTGGTCAGCAAATGTCAACATTGATCCCATTCAACTGGTGCTGCCCGGTGGTGGGCGAGGTATCCCAGAGCATCTATGATGGCGAAATGGGAAGATTTTGACATACGTGAATGCCAAACTAATTGAGAAAATAAATCTGTGGTTGGGTTAATATTGTAATCCACACCTATTTATTATTCATTCATTTACCAACATTATGCAGATAACTGCAATCAACAACATGCTTTGTTTTGCAGTGATTTCCTTAAACTTCATTCATCAGAAACACTGTTATGCTTCCTCCAGATTGATCTTGTTGTAGGAATCCTCTCTTTTGTTTACGTCACCCATAACATTAAGCAAGTTTGAGGTTTTAGGAGGGGGTGAAAGAGCACCGCTGTAAAAGAAACAGGTGTGCTGGATTTATAATGAGAAAAAACTGAGAGCCCTCTACTGAAAAATTAATGCACCGAGTTATTTTGTTTTCCAACTCGAGCCTCCTTCTGTCGAGCACCATGAAGAGGATTCATCTAAGGACCATGGAGAGCTCCTGTGACACAGCACCAGGTGGGACCACTGGTCCTTCTGTTTGGAGCTACCTGGTTCTGCCTCATCTTCACTGGCCATGATGGTATCCTCTGTGCCTGCAGCCACGTGATGACTGTAAGCGCCATTTATAGTTACTTTATGTTTTTACTTGAGGTCATTTGTTTGATGTCTATTCTGAAATTTGAGGTCATTTGTTTGATGTCTATTCTGAAATTTGACGTCTGCTAGTAGTGGCCTGTCTCTTATTGACGTCCGTTTCTAATAAACGGCAGGTTTGAAAACATATCACGACAAATAGACGTCGTCTCTAGCCGGGCGACCTTCGACCTGGAAGTCCCGGAAGTCGGTCCTCCCGCGTCTCATCACTCGGCCAGCTGTTTCCAATTAGCCGTCATCTACGACCAGCGGCATTTAAGCTGGATTCGCGGCGACCGTTGACGTGGGATTATTACACTGAACTGGTAGAGTCTGTGAGCGTAGCATATGATGAACTGTCGGCTAGCGAACCTGCTAACTGTGATTTTCTGGTCTTTTACTTCCTCTCCTGGAGAGTCGGGCGGAGAAAAGTTTCGGGGAGCACCACTCGTGCACTGGGCTACCACAGACAAGGAGACACTCGGGAGCAAAGGAGGAGCACAATTAGGAACTGCATTATTTGTGAACTGTTGGAATACACAGTGCGTTTACTTACAGTGCTCTGTAAGTAAACGCAAAAGAAGGAGCACAATTGGGCACTATCTTTTCAGCTCAGTCTAAAAACCGCGCCTGGGTCCTCTTTCCCTCTCACTTCAGTGACAGAATTGTCACTCTGAGAAGAGAATAAGAGCCGGTCGCCAACAACCGCCGGCCTCTTTTAAACGCCAGGCGGGCCGAATAATTTTTTGAATAAACGCCGGGGCTACTATTGGAAGATATACGGTATTTTGCGACACCACGAAACAAATGATAGCATATGATATGAAACGATATTTGTTTTCATATGGTCATTGATATATATCGTCATATTGAACAGCCCCAACTTCAGGTATTCACAACTATAGAACAATACCTAAATCATACCAACAATGAGGAACGACAACACTATATGTTAAACAGAAATAGGAAAAGTTACATGTGAGTATTTCTGAGGAACAGTTCCAAATACAGAGACGCAACGATCCACTACATCATCACGCACTTCGAGAGAAGGCGTTTTTCAAGAATTCAGTAAGATCTTTGACCACCTCTGAAATTATGTGTAAGCCTTTATCTGTAACACGGCCATGACAGAGACGATGTGGAGCTGTATATGTGAACCAGCCTGTGCCCTGGTATTGCACATTTCCGGGAGTGTTTGTTTGGTGATTGCTAAAATACTGGGTTATCATATACCAAAGTCATGTGTCGTGCCATATTTAGGTAATATGGAAGGAAATATTGTGTCAGAAGAAGAGAAGACAGACAGTTGTTTAAAATCTTGTTAGTAGCCTGTAAGAAAGCCATCACAAAGAGGTGCCACAAACCAGATCCAACAAGGAAGATTAATGGCTGAAAATAAGTGAGTGAAATATTTGTTTTGGAGCGACTGACTCTGATGAGTCTGATAAGACTCTGCCTGAGAGAAATGGAAGAGCTGGACCACATTCAAGTATCAGCGACACGGTGAGTAATGAAAAACTACAGGGTCAGGTTTAGGAAAAGAGAACGGTTTGAGTTATAACACAGTTATAAAGTGGTTACCACGTCTTATAAAGCAAAAATTACTTACACATTCATGCTCAATGACGTAAAAAACAGTGTTTTCATGACCACTTCATGCTTTGCTACAAGTCTGTGCTAAAATAACTGAAATGAGGTCACGTGTAGCTCTCAAAATGCAGTCTTTGCACTCCTTTAACTTCCAAATGAGCAGTTTTTCTTTAAAAGTTGAAAATAATAAAGTCAGCCCTAAAAATCAGAGTTACGGGTACAAAAAAAATGATTTACACAGCTGGCTGTTGTATGCCAGATGTGTCAGAGTAAACCTACAAACAATGACTCTATTGTAAGTTTTGCTTAACATTATCCACACCCGTGTTCTTCTTACTTTTAGGTAAGTTGTTTAGTCTGTAGGTACATTTCCATTTAATCTGTTAGCAAATTAGGCGCTTGGGGCACTCTTACATTCTTATGTGGATTCTTGATATATATTATATTATATATCTGCTGATATTATACCAGCAAAGAGACTGAGAGTCCCTTTAAGAGCATTAATGGTTAATGTTAAATGGACTGGCTCTTATATAAAGCTTTTCTACTCTACTTAAACACTGAAAGCGCTTTCTGCAACATGTCTCATTCACCCATTCACACCCAGCTGCTAGCATTTACGCACATTAATCTAAGGACCATGGACAGCTCCCGGGACACAGCACTGAATGGCAACGAGTCTTCTAAGCTAGTCAGAAAACCACGTATCTAATCAGATCTGGGGGGAGAAGGCATCACTGAATAATGATGTGCAAATGAGTCCACACACACCCTGGGAACACAGTAAGAGGCTGTTCTTCTGTTCTTTTAGCTGTTGCTCACGATGCATGCAGGAAATTCAAACACCAGGGATGATAGCGGCGTATCGAGAGCAGAAATACAGTGTAGGTGGGCCGTAGTTAACTTAAAGCGTGATGTGAGTAATTGCACGTTTCCATCTAGTTTTGTTCTGATAGACGACACTTTGAGTCAACAAAAACAAAAGAAAACAACAACGGGAAAATAAAGATTATTGAAGAGATTTGAGCGTAAAGCCGATGTAGCCCACAAGGAAGGATGTGGTGAATGCGTGATCAGATATCAGAGTGTGTTCAGGTGGAGCTGGATGTGGTGTTGGTGGTGGTCAGGGAGTGACTGATTGAGTGTGCTTCTGCTGACAGACTGATTACATCCTGAAGTGAACAGGGAGGAGTAATGCACCAGAACACCACGGAAAGAGAGAGAGAGAGAGAGAGAGAGGAGAGGGAAGGGTGCGCCAGACCATCCTTCATCCACCGCCCCCACCTCTCTCCTGCATCACGGAGGAGGGCTATCCCAGCTTCCCCCATCCTCCCAGCATCGTGATCTCCC
This sequence comes from Pelvicachromis taeniatus, assembly GCA_015108175.1. Classification (NCBI taxonomy): domain Eukaryota; kingdom Metazoa; phylum Chordata; class Actinopteri; order Cichliformes; family Cichlidae; genus Pelvicachromis; species Pelvicachromis taeniatus. The sequence goes on from VURO01014929.1 coordinate 6,268, forward strand.
CTCTGCAGTATCTTCTTGTGCTTCTGTGGGCTTGGCCATGACACACAACACTTATGCTCAAAGTCCACCCAGGCCAGATTATTTCACTTTTAGCTGCTTGTACGACACTTAAACGACGGGACAGATAAACGCTATATTATGTGGTTTAGAAATATTATAAGGCGTTAGTAAAACCCAACAAATAGCTGACTTTTGTGAGCATTATCTTCTCTTTAATGAACAATATTGGCACATACGAGGTAGCAATTATTATGTTTACACAATTTACCTAAGGTTGAATGCCAGTAAAAACCTGCTGAGAGTCTCCACTTTTAGACCCTGAAAGCTGGCAAGTGGTCCAAACATAGACTATTAATGTGCATCCACACCCCTCTGGGTTCTCTGCAGAACAATATAGTTGTGCAATTACTAATTTATTACTCCCAGTGGAGTGGGGGGGGGGAACAGGCAGCACAGAGTCACGTAGAAAGTCCCTGGTTGAGAGGAAAACTTACTGAGAAAGGCTTTAATTTTCCAGCAGGAGCCATTATTACTGATGTGAGTGATATTTGGTGAGGGTAACAGCAGCTCGCTCAGATATGGCTCCCACACGGATTTACTGCAACTGTGGCTGTGCATTGTAAATATGAAGAGAATGTAAAAGCCTCAGCACCTCTGTAACACAGTGGATATGCTGCAAGCCCTAAAATGCACAGGTAAGACCAGTAAAGCCTGGAAGAGAGGCTCTCTTGTGCAAGATGCACAATAAATAGCGCTCTTATTGCGCAAAGTAAAAGCTGCTTTCACAACGGTGCAATACGAGTTCATCCCCCCCACCCCCCCACCTCCCGTTATCGGCTCGGCAGCCCCGGACACATAGGCCGTGTAAATCATACGGTAAGTAACAGGATCTCGGCTCTACCGAGATTTAACTCGCTGACCGCCGACTCTCCATCTCCGGCAGCCCTGCACACAGCACCTGCCCGCCCGGGGGAGAGCATCGCGAAGCGGCTTGAAACAGCACCCTCACCTGAACCGAGGCCTCTCCCGTGGCAACGTGGGTCTCTCTCGGGTCCTCCTCCGCAGGGGGGGAGCGGGCGAGGGAGGAGGGGGATCCAGCCGGTCCGGCTCTCGCTCTCCGGGGCTGGGGGGGTGGGGGCTGCTGGGATTCCTCTCCACGCTCTCCCTGGTCCGCCGACGGAGCTCCTCTCTCCTCCTCTCCTCTCCTCTCCTAACCCAAGCAGCGTCAAGCTGCGGATGGAAAATGGGAAGTTCCGCTCTCCTGATTTCAAAATAAAAATAAAAATATGTGTATGCAGATGACCTGTAATAAAGCCGACAGAGCAGCAGGGGGCTCCATAAAAAGGACCGAGGAGCTAAAAGTTTACTTCTAAAAAATTAATTACGAAATAAAAATTAGTAATCTTTCGCACATTAACTATTGATATTGTGTTCAATTTAAATAAAAATGACACTTGCCGTCCTTTAGTCTTCATTTCACCAAAGCAAATTTTGCCCATAAATCGCTAGCAAGTAATTGTACACTGTGCCTTTTCCAAGTGATAACTCAACATTAACTACTACCTGAGTAGAAGCTGATTACAGTGGTCGAAGGTGACTGTTATCAAAAAGCCAAAGATAAAAAAATAAAATTTCCGCTGTATCTGCTGTAATTAAGGAAACCTATCCGCCCAATTACAGGTTTCCACTTATGTAACAGTTAAGGTCATTAAACAAAAACAAACTCAGCTAGGTTTATTTTATATTTCTGTTTACAAATGTAAACACAAGATGTGTGCTTTGCAAAGTGCAATAAAATAATACTGTTATTTCAAATTAATGCCATTGACTGCGACTGCGCATTCACTGCCAAAAAATTATTCGTTTCATCAAAGAAAGGCAACAAATTCACGTAGTAAGCCCTCAATTGAAAATGTAAGGCAAAAGCATTGGCGTCTAAATTTAATATAAGATGTACCAAGTATTAAAAAGCAGCAGATGATGATGTGAGGTATTAGTAGTCTTCACAAACTCTGCCATTGCTCATTTAAATGTTTTTTTGTAATTAACTGATTTGTGAAAAACAGAAAAATAGTGATACGTGGCCCGTTTGCCAAAAGTGACACTTGTGCATCATTTGTGTTTTAAAACCAAATCTTAAAAATTATAAGTAATAAATATTTAAATGTTTGTTTGTTTTTTAAACGCCTCCCGTTTGAGAAATTTTGGAGCTTTTTGCATGACAAAAGCATCACTGGATAAAAAACAAACTTTAAGATCTAATTGTTATGGATCTTTAGTGTTTAAAAATAGTTCCCTTTTGATGAATTAACACGAGCAAAAACTTTGGCGCTTAACAATTGCTTTATTTTTCCTTCAGTTTTTCTGAGTGTACAGTAGTTAGTGACATCACGCCCATGCAAGCTTACCTTACCAGTGACAAACTGAGGTGAATTACGCCTCAACAAGTTCACGTAAAGGAATTTTTTTTTAAGGTGATGGATTTTCACATGCACACTCACTTACTGAAGCTCTGGCACCATCTGCTGTTCAGTGATCACCTTTTTAATGTTGCTGGGAATATCATACATCACCAGGTGAACAAACTGACTTTAACGTGAGCCTCTGATTTAATGATGGGAAGAAGAAACACCTTTTTTTCTTTTAACAAAATTAATTTTCCTTTCAATTTCAATGCTCAAAATATGTCCATGTTTAATGAAAAGAAAACCTCACGGCCCCCAGAGGAAGAGTGCCACTTGCTTTCAGAGATCCAACTGGCCTTTCCTAGAAGGTCAAAGTTTTCACCAATCCAGTGAAGTACACTATATGGACAAAAGTACTGGGCCACCTACATAGGAGCTGCTTGGCCTTGGAAACGCATACCATGAAGCTCCCAGTGCACCGTTTTGTGCTGATGTTAATGATAGGAGGAAGTCTGGAGCTCTGCAGAGCGTTGCCGACTTTTAGGCACTATGCACCTCAGCCCTCGCGACTCTGCTCTCCAACTACGTGGCTGAGTCGCTGTTGTTTCCACTTTGCAATAAGGCCACCTAAAGTAAATACTGTTATATCTTGGAGGGAAGACTTGTTGCAATGATTGCATCCTATTACAGCACCACACTCTAAATCTATGAGCGCTTTAGAATGACCTGTTCTTTCACAAATGTTTGTAAAAGGGAGACTGCATGGCAAGGTGCTTGTGCAAGGTGCACTTGCAGCAATATCAAAATCTGCGAGATGTGTGGGCACAAAAGCCTGGATTGTTATCCCAAGAGAATCTATGCCAGAATAATTGGTAATCTCTGACTGGAGCTGGACCATAGGAGGGTAGTTTTCCCAACACAACTGATTGAATTGTAAGTTTATACAGATGATGTACTTTGGTCACCTAATAACTTTTCACCTAGCATCAATATTTACTGGTTTTCCTGCAAATTAATAAAAAAAAAAGAAGAGCATTTTAGATGATTTCAAAGCTGCTCCGATTATAATTCAATTCAATTTGATTTATACAGCGCCAAATCACAACAACAGTCGCCCCAAGATGCTTTATATTGTAAGGTAGACCCTACAATAACACATACAGAGAAAAGCCCGACAGTCATATGACCCACCTATGAGCAAGCACTTTGGCAAAAGCGGGAAGAAAAAACTCCCTTTTAACAGGAAGAAACCTCCGTCAGAACCAGGCTCAGGGAGGGGCAGCTATCTGCAGCACTCAGCTGAAACATGTTAGATTTACTCAGCATTATATTAACTACCATACCAGAGTGTTATCTGACAGGGGAAACTCCCTTGTTTATTGACACCAGAAACTGCAACCGCCCCGGTGGCATCCTTCAGCCTCCTCCTGCTTGGTTACAAGGTGTAACTTTGGGAAAAGATTATTAATTGGAAGCCTCTTTGCACAGAATGGAGGTTTCTGGCATAACTTCACCTACTTCCAAAGTTCATGGAGAACAACCAAGGGTCTGACGAGGTCAAGGCTCTAGCAACACTTGCAGTAAAAAAAACAGCAGCTTTATTACTTGACTAATGCGTTTTGGCCTGTGGTGCTGGCCAAGTAATAAAGCTGTTTTTTATACCAATTTAGTGTTGCTTGAGCTACGACCTCTTCAACGCTTCTATGAACAACATATCTGAGTGGAGGAAGTGTACACGGCTTAGCTCTGCCTCGAAACAGGCTTGACAAATGACTCCAAATACACTCCAGTTAGCACAGTTAAGAGGATTGGTAGGGCCTCCCTTTAAAAAAAAGACATCACTTGAACTGTTCCCTGTGATGAAAGACAAGCCTACATGCTGTTTAATAATAAGGTGCTGTTTATTTCATCATTTCATTATTCACATCTCACGGTACACTCTCTTATAGCTTTGAACTGTAGTTTTTACCATGTGTAATACTGACCTCAGCCTCGTCTCCCAGGCTTCCTGGCGTCGCTCCGGCACCCCCACCTCTGTTCCTGGGTACATTTGGTCGCAGGGACTCTGATTCTTGCTTTTTACCCAGGGCCAGAGGGAGGGAGTCTGGAGCTGGCTTTAGATTGCTGCCTGGTTCAGTCCTGCAAACTGTGAAGTGCTTATCTTGTTTTATTTATTTATTCACACATAAAGTCCAGATTAAGTGTTTGATCACTTTAACTGCAGAAAGCCGCCGCCATAAACGGGTTATAGCAGCCTTTGCGGGCGGCGCTTTATTCAACTTTCAGATGATGTGGATTTGGCGTGGATTAAAAGTGGACTGCAGGTATTTTGAGTTTCTCGGCCGTTTCCTGTCAGCATGCCTTCAGAAGTGTGCAAGCACTGAGCAGGAGTGTTATAGTGGCTGCCCTGATGATGCACCACTGCATCACAAGCAGACCATTAATGATTAACAGCCTCATCTGGACAGCAGAGGAACCCCGCCGTAACTAAAAATACTTATGATCACTTGGTGCAGACTCCCACCGCAACTGGTCATTGTTTTGTTTGTTTTTTTTATGTCTGTACAACTTTAAGGCAGGAAGTTGAATTTTTTTTAAATAGGTCTCAGTCTTAAATTCATGCCTCCCTGCGCAGGATTTTTTTGTATTTTTAAATAAAGGACGGGGAGCCTGGAAGTATTCTAGTGTCCGTCAGGCGTGATCCACTGAAACCAAAGTCAGAACAAGTCGTCCTAATGTGCTCTGCTACGCCATGTAGATGAAGGTGTTTATATCCGTCTCATCCCGCTTTATGTACTTATGGTCTATCAGCCACTCAATCTGCTCCTTGATCATCTTCTTCTGTGGTAAAAACATGTTCTTTAGGATTTCCACCAGCTCAGTCTGCAGCTGAGCGTTGTTGATGCGCTTCCTCATCTTCATTATTTGGATTATGGCCTCCTGGATGTGAGAAACACAAAAGAAGAGGGTGGAAAAATCACAAAGCAGGTCAAAAAACTGCACTGTGAGGCTGTTTATTCACAGTAGGTGGTGTTACACAACAGATGAGGGAGCACCAGCCTCTCCACCTGCATGCTGCGAGCCCATCTCCGTACCTGTGTTCTTAGTATCCTGAGCTGGACGATGCCCTCGTTCTCCTCCTCTCTCATTCGCTCCGTGGTGAGCTGCAGCCGACCAATCAGGTTGATCTTCCCCCTTTTCTGAACCTTGGAATTTTTTCTGTAAAGATGAATTTGAAAAAGAAATGCCCCGGGTCAGCGCATGGACCTGTGGGCTCTACTACGATATCTGGTCTGCACGTCTGTGCACCGCCATGTTGGCTAACCCTGTTTACCTAAGCTATTATTATGTAATAGGGCATTTATTTATTTCATAGGTTTTCATTTATGTTATTAGTTTATTACATGAATATATATATTTTTTATATTACTTTGGTCTTAATTAAGTCATTACTTATTGTAATTGTTATGAGCTCCATGACCTGAGTAACTCCATCTTGTTCTGTCATGTTTCTTCATGCTGAATGAAAAGAAAGAATCTACCTCTCTGACCTGTCTTCCCAATGTCTGTTGTATGTATGTTCAGATGGGGTGCTCATGTAGGCGCCGGTTCATCTGGCAGCCTTAGAAATTTCCCCTTGCGGGATGAATAAAGGTTTATCTTATCTTATCTTAAAACCTTCAATTGGGGCGGAGGCAGGGGATGGTGTTAAAACTACATAAATGATTGATTTAGTCTGCCTTAATTAGCACACAAAAAAGTCTGGATAAATAATAAAAAATAGGATTTCTTCACCATCAATTTTTTAATGATTCCTAAAGAGCTATTAGTCGAAAACTTAACATAATGCTGTAAAATATAATATTTGAATCTGAAATGTTTACATGCTTAAGATTCAACATTTCTCGTGTCGCTCGAGTGCATCTGATGCTATAAAGTTGGTGAAAGTTGAAACACATGCACAGAGCTACACTTCCAAACACTCAAAGTTATGTAATGGATTTTATGAGTAATTTGGAAACAATAGAGTCTGTAAAATTACATTTCTTCCTCACTAAGACCGGACTGTGCATTAAAACTTCACAGAAAGCGCTAAAGCGACAAAGCTGTGGAGAAGAAGAAGGAGAAGAGAGGAACAGTGTTAACACGATGACTTACATGAGAGAAAATTCCTGGTTGACATAGAATAACGTTCCTTCGGCAAAGTCTTTGGGCGAAGACACCGCCGGGTCATAGAGCAACACCTGCCTCTTGAGTTTAGGAAACGCTACCAAGGACTGGGCGAACAGAGAGGTTTGAGGAGGGAAACAGAAACATTTGTATTAATCAAACAAAAGAACAAGATGTTTCGTCATAGAAAAACTAACTTGTTCGTCTAAGACGTGATGGAGACAGTTATCTACAGCTCCTGGCCACTTTTGTCCTCGTCGTTTACCCAGAGAGTGCGTCGCAGCTCCGCGTCGGGCAGCTCAGTGGCTAATTTGAGGTTTTCGAAGCTGATCCGCTCCCTCGGTCGCTGGTTCCAGGCAAACAGCACCGCCAGCTGGAAGGTGGTCACTTCCAGATCATACTGACCCACCTCGTTCTTAAACGTTATCTGGAGAAGTGAAGGACACTTTATTTAGTTTGATTACTAAGTTCAGACAATAAAGAAGCAATAGATCAACAAGGAATACATGTGCACGGTCGAAACTGTCCTTTGGAAAGAGTTTGAAGCAACTGCCTGGAAAATGTTCAACTTCAAATTCTCAAAAGGCAAAAAATACAGAATTAATATGCTAATGTGGTCATGAGTGGAGGAGCTGCTGAGCTCAGTATTAGGTAAATAAGGATTATTCTAATCTGTGAAATATGCAAAGCTGCTCCAGTGAAAAAAATATGGATTTAAAACTGGTTATAACAATGACCGTCTCCTTTAAGCACATCTCAACAGAGATGAGTAGCAGTAACTGGAATGACGAGTTCACAGTTAAGCTGCTTGTGTGTGTTTCTGCGCAGACTCACGATGCCGTTGGACATGAGGTGATGCCAGTGAAGCTTCCTGCCACTGTGGTTCTTCTTGTAGAAGTCTTCTACCTCAGGTATCAAATCCTCCAGCTCCGTAGGGAGAGACACAAAAACCTTCTCGCTGCTCCTCGACCACGCTCCAGCATTCAGGATCTTTATGTTGACCGAGTCAGCTGCAGGGGAGCGCACCAACATGAGCAAGTTTACAGTTATAGTACATCCCAGTCAAAAGTACACATTACTTCACGTTGCTGGCTAGAACCAGCTGCTAGTTAGTGTAAAGAAAGTCTTTATTCTTTGGTGTTATCTAATGTTAAAACAGTATTTGATGGCTGTCTATTCGAACACAGCGTTCACTGTTCTCGTGGAGGATGTAGATGGCATTGTATTGAATTGCAGGACACACAAATCCCCTTTGGGGTTGCATCTCCTCTCAGGTGCTTTTACATGTTATATTACTTTTTTATTCTACCCAGAAGACAACGGTGCAGGGGCTAACCGTTTCCCCATTTCCAGCCTCTATGCAAAGCTAATCTGCTGCTCATCGGTCTTTGTGTTTAGATTATACATGAGTGACATCAATTTATTAAATAAAACATGTTCCCACTTTACCTGGTAAAGCAAGCTTGTTATGTTTATGCATTTCTTTGAAGGACTGGTTGAGGTCCTCTGACACCTTGATGTCTTGGAACATCCTCGCTAGCTTGTTAACATAGTCGGCTGGCATTCCTACTTCCTGTTTGGACAAATGACATCACAGTAAAGATTGATCTGATTATAATTGTGTTACTAATTGTGTCTGTGTTAATTTGCAAGCAGTGACTCATTATGATGTTCTGTCTGTGATACTCGTGACGATAAATGAAGAGGAGACAGGTCTCCCCGTCAGCTCCTACCCTGAGCCACTCCACCATGTTCTCCTCGATCTCGCTGTCGGCTGAGATGTCCAGGATGAGCCGACGGGTCAGGTGGGCTTTGTGGTAGCGCATGAAAACATCTTTGTTCTGGACATACTTCAGAACTAAAAGCTGCAGAAAAATAAATACATTAAAAAAAATAATCACCATAAACACCAGTTGGAAAGGACTCAGCAGATACTTTTGGTGTTTGTTGCAGTTTCTTGAGACTTCAAACAGGTATGAATATTTTTCTGAGTTGGCATGAATTTGTTGAAGTTATTGCTCTTTACTTCTTAACGTTACATTAAAGTTGGAGCTTTGCCTGTTTCATGTTCTTCCTGAATGCTCTCTCAAGACCTCCGGAGCAATAACTGAGAGTAGATCATGTTTTGGATGCAGTAATGCCAGTTTATCAAACTAAGAAGAACACTAAACCTACTACTTCCTTGAGCTTGGCCTCGATCTCTTCAGAGGTGAGCTTCTTGCTGAGTGGAGTCTTCCTCAGGAGCATGTCACAGTAGTTGGCTAGCAGCTCTGGACACTTGGACTCAGGCTGAGTTTTCAACCCTACCCTGTAAACGTAGGTGAGGAGAGACGAGTGCAATCAAGCTGTCAGGCGGCTTTTATCATTTGGAGCTGAAGTTCACGCAGGCAGCTCTCTTACCCTTTCTGTTTCATGGGAAGCTCTAATTTAAATATCGTGGCATCATTCACAACCGCTTTATATGCCTGCAAAGAGGATTGAAAAACAGTTCTGATGTTATTCTGAGACGGGCATCCTACAGTTACAAGGGAACTTAACAGAAGTGTGGCTCACTTTGTCTCTAGCAGTGAGGAAGCGTGGATCGTCCTGAAAGGCCTCTTTCACCAGTCGACTGAAGCGATTAAACAGAGTGAGCAGCTGTTCCACGTATTTCTCCGAGTCCTGCAACAAAGACCCGATGGTGCAACCACTCACTGAGATCAGGGTCAAAGTTCAGATTTACAATAACCATAACCCAATAAGATTAACCCATCACATGCCACACACCCATCTCCTTCCCAACCCCAACCATCACCTGTTGGATCACTACAACGAATTGTGCTTAATAAGGATGACGGTATCTCAGCAGTCACTGGTGTCATTGAAATAAATCTCGACAGTAATGCAAACTGTAATAACCTGCAATAACCTCCCACCATCACCACTTTGGCACATTTGTCTGTGCGACACTCACAGAGGTGATCGTCTCCGCCGACGCTACCATATCGGCCAGCCCGGCGCTCATGATGTGCTCCTCCAGGTCCTTCAGCATGGGCTCGATGCCATTGGGCACTTTGTCCATGAGAGAAAACATCAGGTGCAACTCTGTGGTGAAAGGAAAGGCAACATCCGTGCTTTTTAGAAAGACTGTGACTCCGAGTTATGGAGCAGTCAACAACAAGGAGGTGGGCAGTGAGACCCTTAAACAGATGCTATACTGCAGGAAATAACTGCGATGCCCCAATCTTTACAAAATCAATACATCTTAAAATCCTTACATGAATATTTCAGTACTAGTGACATGTCTCTAATTTTCATTTTGTAGCTGCATTCTAATACGAGCAGAAGATTAGCTACTTTAAAATCCATTACTGTGGAAGACACACACACACACACACGCACGCACGCACACAGATGCATTAATAATACTGATGGGTGGTTAATGCAGCAGACAGAGGTCTTAATCACAAAACAATTCTTCAACACAAACTTTAATGTATTCTTAAGATCTTCCATTTCTGTCATTTGTCATTGAAATCGTGAAAAATGTCTGGAAGAAAAATGTTACATAAGCTAATTTTTATGACGTCTGTGTAGGTTTAATGCACCACGAGGTGTTCATGTAAAATGAACAGCAATATGAGAAAAAGAAAAGAACAAGATGCGATTCCAGGGGCTGAAATATCAAAGTCCAACCTAAATGCATCTGTGGCAACGAGCTCAGACTACCTTTAATGTATAAAATTATTATTTTGATATATATCCTCAGAAGCAACCTCATGAAAAAGCCTCAAAGCTTGGACACAAGTACAAGACTTGAAAGCCTCTTATTATTAAAGAACAAACAAACAACAAATTCATGTCTAAGTAAAAGTTTAGAATCCTTATTTTTGGTTTAACTTTAATCTGAACAACTTCTGCACTTCCTGCACTCAGTCTGTGTGTTTTCAAACCAGCGGGAGCTTCAGTTAAGAGCATCGAGTGCTGTGACAGACGGCTCTACCACGATAAACTCTCAGCACACAGGTGACCCTTCCACCTCACACGTCTCCCTCTGTGTAAACCTCCCACTTGGTTTTAGATTAGTGAGGCTGGCCATACTATCACACAGGGATGTTGTACAGATGCAGCACAGGGAGATTTGTTCAGGCTATTTTCTAGTGCAAACCTGAGCTGGCTGAGCCTTTGGTGGGAACAGTCCTGCCGTACTCACTCTCTGTCTCATTTCGTTTGATCATGCCCGGACATTCGGCTAAGATGGTCTCCTTGAACGACGTTACTAGCGCATTGACACAACACTCCATTAACTGCAAAGATAAGCAGAGGCAAAAACAGTCAGGGACAACACACGTGCAGAAATCGGCACTTTGGGACGATCCTTTAGCATTTTCTTTCCCAGAGTAAGAATGTCGTGTGGAATAAGCCCACCAAAAAATAAAAGTAAGAGGAAACGTAAAATAAGCTTTGCATGAAATAACCCCTGTAAAAACAGCAGGTTACGGGAAATTTGCATACCCTAAATATTTAACTGCAATGTTTTCATCTCACAAAGTAAACAAGGATATTGCAAAAAGTTGTGAACTATATTTTTTTCTTTTAAAGTTGTGTTTTTTTGTCTTTGATTTGTAGAAATCTGGGTGAAAATCATCAAATATGGCAGAAACTGGCACAATGATGTAACCTGAAAAAAAGGAAATGCTTAAAAAGTATTTTATGTAGAATATAATCATTTACAGACCACAAAAATTGATGTTCACGTTTAAAAAATGTCAAACTAAAACAATGGAGCTTATACTAACTGCTTGTACAGAGTTGCAGTCCCGTCTCGTCTCTAGGTACCGCAGAGCACGTTTCTCCTCTTCCCTCAGCTTCGAATCAGCCTGGTAAAAATAAAACACACGCACGCACGCACACACACCCAGTTATGCATGTTATAAAAAGCTAAAAGTAAACATTTAAAGACAAAAAGCCTGTAAGTTTTAAATGTTTATAGCTGGTATTTCCCAAATATGGAATGAATAAAAGTAGTTTTACCAGCAAGTAAAAAGTGAGCAGCAGTTTCATTTAAAAGAAAAAACAAAACAAAAAATGGAGAAACTGGTAAACCTGTTCTGTTTGGCCAGGAGTGTTACTCACATATTTCATGTAGTTTTGGACGCCGTTCTGCTGGAGGTAGGCCGGTGCCTGTGTCCTGTAGAACCTCTCAGTTGAATCCATATACGCCTTCTCAAAGTTATCCCTGTAGATCTGCAGCTTGTCATCGGGGTTGGAACACAGGTTCACTGAAATAAAAATCATCCCAAAATGAGATACAATATGAGTGACTAGTTTAAAAAAAAGTACAAAGGCCAGACACAACGAGACTGTTGATTTGTGTATCTGTGTTTTTTCATATTATTGTCTTCCATGTCCGGTGTGTTCTTACAGGTGGTGACGCATTACATTTTTCTACTGTGCTCCATCTTTTTAATATATTTCCTCCCATTTTTCTCTTTTTTCCTGTCTGTCAGTGTCGACTTTTTACAAATGCAGTGTGAATAATAACAGAAATATTCATAGAAATTAATAAATAAACAACAAAATGAAAGAAAATGGAAAAACACGAACAAGAGGAGCCTGTAGAGAATTTAGGCTACGTCCACACGTACACGGGTATTTTTTAAAATGGACATTTTCCGTTTTCGTTTAAAAAAAAAAAAAAAAAAATCCCATCCACACGTGCAGTTTTGGAAAAAAATCTCCGTCCACATGTAAACGCAAAAAACAAAGTCAAACGCCGTCAAGAACACGCCAAATCCTAACCGTGTAGAAATGTTGGCCAATCAGAAGTCTAGAAGGGTTTTGTGCCCTCGCAAAACCTGAAGTACTTCAGAAATGTTTTTGTGTTTTTCTGGAAAGGCAGCTAATTTTGTGTTACTTTTCAAGTGACTTCATCATTTCCAATATTAATAACTAAAGACAGCATTTTGGATTTTGTCTCAATGGCTTTCTTGGCCAGAGTTTATTCAATAAAGAAAAAACAAATGAAAATTTTACGTTACCAAGCTGCTTAAAAAAAAAAGCTACTACGCTGTCATGCATGAGCAATCACATTTTCTACCCTTTCTGATCTACGACTGGACAGACCGAACCTTCAGACTGCACCGTTAAGATCCAGACAAAAGTTTGAAACAGGCGTGTCTCGGTTTTTCTCACCGTACGACTCCCGCACTCCGATGACCAGCTGGGAGTCAAAGGCCTCACCCAGCCTCTCGGCGTGGACGAGTTTCATGGCACTGTCTTGTAGCCTGTTTTTAATGTTGGAGAAAATGGACTCGTTCCATGTGTCCAGCATGAGCTGCCGTGAGCACAGAGGAAAAAGTGTTACACACAAACATGCACACTGACGAATGCTTCTTTGGATGAAAAAAATGTCAAAACAAACAAACAACCAATCCCACTCACCTTGCGGACGATGCTGTCCTCCATGTTGGACTTCTTGTTGCTTCCTTGCTTACCCATCAACGTGATCTCCAGCTGGCAGAAAGGTTTGGGCAGAATGTCACACTGTGTGAAGAACTTCCTCCACTCCACAATGTACGCCTTCAGCAATGCCGTGTCATCCTGATGACTCAGCACCCGCTAAGCAAAGTAGAGAAACACACAAGCTAGGGTCAGTTTGCACCCGCAGAAATAAACTGGTAGCCAATAATTAAAGATAAGATCCACCTTAAAGAATCGGCAGCAACACCGATGAGAAATTTAAACTCATGATGTTCTGTGAGAACATCTACGCTGTGAGAACAGCGACTCCAGACATTTAAACAAAACAGCGCCTGTATCTGACATTCAAACAGACACACGGATGATTTTAAATCTTTGTCATAACATTCACCCAACAATTAATGGAGCAGTTCCCAAAACGGTCAGCTAACAGGTAACAAAAGGGGAACTTACACAAAACTTTGGGGAAGAAGTTGACAAATCTCAGTTTGAAATTGAGACTAGGTGAGATTTCCCTAAAGTTCTGTAGTACTTATATTTTTTTTAAGCATTTTTATTACAAATGCCATACCATTCTAGGGGGGAAAAAAAATCTGTCAAAGGGAAACCTACTCTTCAAACGCTGGATGGAGGGGCTTATTTCAGTGTGGCTTTAAGGCTCTGATTACTAGAGAGCAGGGTACCGTCCGGCCTGACCGGGTCAACTGTCAGGAGAAGTTGGCTAATGTTGGATGATGATGGTGCCAATTAAGCATAAAGGGGACTCTCAAATATTAAATGTCACTTCTGAGAGAAGAAAGGAGTAACTGATCTTCAGAGGACTGTGTGAAAGTGTCAACTAAGGCAGTGGAGCCAGATTTTTCTGCTACTGTAAAGTAGAAGCAACCTCACAAATAATAGAAAGCCTATGTGTGCTGTAAAAGTTATCAGACAATCCAATCAAAAGAGGAACTCATGACATGAATTTATTTAGTTCATTGAAAAAAGGGGCCTGTACTACAAAGAAAGCTTCGATTATAAAAGATATATTTTCCGTATCTGCCTTCATTTATTCCAACAACAGCAATCGCACTAGCTACAAGCAGACGCAACACTGGCAGCATGTCGACAGGTGTACTGGCCGCAGAGGGACATATTTTACGCCACAGTCACACAAAACAGTGGTTTGAGATGAGAGGTTTGCAATTGTTGCTTTGAAGACGTATTCTTCAAAGCATCCTGGTTGTGTCATAACGGATTTGGAACATATCAATAAGATGCAGTCGATCAATGAGGTTACGTTGGCAATTATATGCAATCTGTTTACGATGAGAAAGTGATTAACTGTAATAAACTGACAAAAAGTGCAAAGCTTTTGCTTTCTGCATCCACAGAAATTCATGTCAGCGTCCAGCCAGAACCCCGTAGATACGAAACAGAAATTGCTCCACCAACATTGAAGCAGTTTCTCCAATACAACGATTTATTGTTAAATGACAATGTTGCTTTTATACAAGAATATACCCAGAATACCACAAGTCCACTACTGCAAAGAGACCCGTTGCCGACTCAGATTGATTGCAATGTGAAGGCATCGGTCTGCACTTACAAATTAGACACCAAACCTTTTCCAATCTATGTGAGCGTGACTGCAGTCAATCTAAGTCAAACTATGGCTGTTTAAAGACATGTTGCCTCCCATTAGGCAACCCGTGCAATCACTGTGCGATCAAAAGTGGTTGCCTGAGGTCGAGGATATTTGCTCGTTCAACCTCTGTTTACTCTAGTGTGGCTAAGACATTATAAAGGAAGATAAAACTGCAACTAAGAAAAATACAAAGATGTTAAACAGGAAGTCTTTCATCATCCACTCAGATAGATACAAAAACATTAAAAAAAAAACTAAAATAAGTCACTAAATATACTTGAGTGGTGGGTAAGACGCTTGTGCATCCCATCCAAGCGACATGTACAGTATTGTTCAAAATAATAGCAGTACAATGTGACTAACCAGAATAA
This sequence comes from Pelvicachromis taeniatus, assembly GCA_015108175.1. Taxonomy (NCBI): domain Eukaryota; kingdom Metazoa; phylum Chordata; class Actinopteri; order Cichliformes; family Cichlidae; genus Pelvicachromis; species Pelvicachromis taeniatus. The sequence goes on from VURO01014929.1 coordinate 21,303, forward strand.
TCCAGGTTTTCAGTATATTTTTTATTGCGACATGGCAAACAAGTTACTAGTAGGTGCAGTAGATTCTCAGAAAACAAACAAGACCCAGCATTCAGGACACGCACGCTCTTAAGGCTGTGCAATATACTGAAAAGAAAATATACTGAAAACCTGGATTATTCTGGTTAGTCACATTGTACTGCTATTATTTTGAACAATACTGTATGTGTAGGAAACACTGTAGTGATTATAAAAACAGGTTTAAATGAACTGGCGGACGAGAGAAAAAAAAAAAGCTTACTGCTTGTGCTTGTTTTATGAAATCTAAGATGTCCTCTTTGAGGGCCTGGTGGATCTTAGCGGGACCTTTGTCGTCCCACAGGCACACAGCGTGG
>VURO01014935.1:9949-20992 GCA_015108175.1 Pelvicachromis taeniatus
CAAAAAAAAAATTTTTTCCCCCCCCCCCCCCCCCCTGCACAGAGACTCATAAAGAAGCGAATGTTAAAAGAGGTAAAGGATGTAGAAATGAAGATCAGAGAGTGTGTTGAAAAAAAACCTTTCTGTCTGTATCTTTTCTGTTAAATGTCATCACTATCCAAATCCCAGCATTCCTCCAGCTTCATCTCAAGATGGAGGAAGACCAGCAGACTCTCTATCAGCTGTTTGTCAACATGCAAAATGCGAGGAATCTGAGCTATGAGCGAGGTGCTGTTTAAACATGCGCGCAAACACACCACGCCACGTGAACACACTGATGACATTGTAGCGCAAACAATCCGACACTTTTTCTAGGATGCCACTTTTCGTAGAGGGCATGTGCGCGCCTGACTGCATTCTTCCTCGGGTTTGTGTCAGAATGAGGGTCATTTGTGGCGCTTCCTCGCTAAGAATGGAAATCTATAATCTTCACTTACTCCGTGAGGATTTTCTTTCACAGCACAGAGGAGTAACCATGTAGTAATTATACTGTCCATCTGTAAGTGCGTTCTTTCTTTCTTTGGATTTGCTGTAGGTGACGCCTGAATAAAACACTTGCAATTTGTAAACAGTAGAATGTGTTCCAACCTGACAACTCTGAAATCCCATCCTACTCTTAATCTCGTGAGTGTGCAAAAAAATCACCTGCATCATTTATTAGTTAGCGACTTATACCAAAGAAGAAGAAAGTTATGGACAGACCTCGAATCAGTCGTTGAGTTTGCAAGCTTGTAGTTTCGTCTGCCAGTGGTTTGGTTTCTTTTCTGATAGAGTGAAACGCCAAGCAAGCCATAATATGTCATTATAAATGTATGTTTATTTCACGCTAGTTGCTAGACTCTAATAACCTTTGCATATGTGTGGTACCCTGCCACAGAGTGCAGCACATATCTGGCTGTGGGACGGCGTATAGCTTAATGATCACAGGTGTCGAGAACTCCCTTTGAATCAAGCCAGGATACGAATCCAGGAATCACTGAAGAGATTTTTTTTTACATTTGGTTTCATGTCTATATACAGATCAAATATAAAAACATCACAAACATATCAAATACACTTTTCCACTAAGTTAAACTAAGGTTGACTTTCCTTGTGCAGCTACACATAGAGCATAAATGTATTTAAGTATTTAAGCTTCTTTAGCTTCTCTAAGGTTATTGCTGCTTCTACAAGCTGCTTTGCAACCCAATTCCTCCTCCTCATGTTTGACCAAATCAGTGTTACCACTGTTGTCACTGATGCTGTCTTGCATTTGCCCTTTTTGAACAGTCAGCAGGAAGTCAAATATAAGTTCCTGCTGAAATAATCAGGTTTCTGCAAATGAAACTAAATAGAGGTCTAGAATTAATAAACTTTAGCGAGCAGTTGCTTTTTTAAATTAAATTAGGCAAATGCCACTGATACATTTATTTTTAAAATATGTCTATATGTAAACCTCTTATTACTCCATTTCCCAGTGCTTCTTCTGGCCATGGATAACAAACCCACCCAGTGCTGCTCTAATATGGTGCAGTTTAATAGAGCAGCCTGTTCTCCTCTGTGATTATAATGTTGTGTAAATCAGTTTCACCTAATCGTCGCTCCAGTCAGTCACATTTCTGCTCTTTCTGTAGCTAATCCTTTGCTTCCCGTTTACAACTTTCTGTTTATCTTCTGATATTTTCCTCCTGCGTCACCCAGATTTCAGTTTGACAATCAGTTATCAGGTTATGAGAACAATAATAAAGCTCTAAATCATTTACAACCAGAGATTAGATGAGAGAGCACTATAACATTGTTTATTGTTCTGTTAAAGAAGTTGTCCTGATTTTTATTAGGTTTTTATGAGGTTCTCAGGAACACCCCCCTGTGCTCATTTTTGATTTGCTTAATTTAAGAGAACGAGGAGCTGACACAGTCACTGGGGAACCGAGGCAGTTTTTTCCTCCGCAATCTTTGCCAAACATAATGGCTGCAGCTGGAGACATGCAAGTAAAGTTTGAGGCTGGTTCTGACCAAGCAGGGGAAAAGACCTGAGCAGGATGTTTCAGCCATTAGCTTTCTACAAACTGGTGTGAATGTTCATCTCGCTGAATAACTAGCAGCAGTACACAAACAGCGTTCTCCAAGCAGAAACAAAAATTCCAGCCTTTGAAACAACACGACATGATTACTCCACCTTCCTGGATCATTTTTCATAGTTTAGACGCCAAGCTCATAAGAAGCCTTCCACCATATTTGCTTCTATTTCACTTATTGTGCTCGTTGCCTCTGATGATGTAAACACAGTTAAAACGCTTCAGTAAACTATCTCCAAATTCTTTAATGGGGCCTGTTATGTTAATTTCCAAGTCTAGATATTTGTTCTTGTCAGAGTAGCTTTGTAGCCTTGGTGTAGCACTTTAGTTCATCTTCAAGCCATTATATCTCCTCTTTTTTTTTAAGCTAACTTTCTTTCAGTTGCTTCTCGAAAACTGCTTCTGTGCTCACGGCAGGACTGTGTGTCTGAGACGACCATAGTCCCCAGCTATTCAGGCTTAGAGACCAGTAGGCGAGCAACCTGGCCACATATGGTTACTAAGGAAAACTGTGTATCTCCCAGCCAGTGGTAGCAAAGAGTCAGGCAGTACGCTACACAAAACGTCTGGTCGTTGCCAGATTGTTGCTTCGTAGTGAAACTTGGAAAAACTGTGATGCAAACCAAACCATTTACCTTCAAAGTAAAAATTGCACCTTTTGAAAGACGTTGGTTACACCAAGACAGGACAATTTTTCAAAGTTTAACGAAATCTCACAAAGTAGTTGGTAGGTATTTGCAGACAGGTCAGCATCTTGCATCCAAAATAGGATGCGGAGGAAAAATATGGATGAGCTGCTTTCACGAGGAAGGTTTTGGCTCAGCGCCCTCAGAAATGCAACCAGGTGAAATTGCTTGCACCCTCTCAGAGAATACACATTGTTTTCTAGTGACCTGTGATTGCCAGGGGGTTGCCAACTCGTCTGTAGGCCGACTGAGGCATTAGAAATATCCACCGTCTAAAATATCCACCGTCTAAGATTTTTGCTCACAGGTGTTACATGTAAGTACAGTGGGGCAAAAAGTATTCAGTCAGCCACCAATTTTGCGAGTTTTCCCACTTTCAAAGATGAGAGAGGTCTGTAATTTTCATCATAGGTCTCTTTTTGTCTCTCAACTATGAGAGACAAAAAGAGAAAAAAAAATCCAGAAAATCACATCGTCTGATTTTTAAGAAACAGTATAAAAGGTCCAGTCTAGGCTCTGTCATCTGTTTGTCTCTATAAGTCATGACACCACTATAAAAATATAGACATATTGGCTCCACAAAGCACATTGCCATGTTATTTCAACCCCTGAATGTGGAATTACTTTATTATTTTTTCATTTTAACTGGTTATAGCACATTAAGAGGGTACGTAGTCAATTATTACTTGCTATAATTAGTATTTTTTGCTTCAGCAGGAAGCACGTTCTTTCCTTTTTAAAATAGCTTCACTGCAGCTACAAAGTGGAACAAAAGCTTTGGATCTGTTCCTGAATGAAAATGAACGACTAATGAGCCACTGCGTACTCATTATTTTCACTCTCAGCCTCTTTGGGGATTTTAAAACGATCCCTTCATCATGTCATAATGAAGATTTATATTTAGGCGCACACAACACCTGGAACGCTGCTCAAACTTTGAATCACATTTAGGATTTTTTTTTTACCCTCCCAGACACGTCAGCCCTCCGTGCCCTCAGGTCATACAGGACGTGACAGTAACCCGCTGGGCGGCAGAGCACACACAGGATGCTGGGTCAGTCATCTCACAGGAAGTGCCTTCACATGTTTTCCCCAGAGACGTGACTGGATGACACATGTGTAAAAGACCGTCAGAGCGAGACAGGGAGAGATTTGAAGAGTTGGATCGTCATTGCTGATAAACTCTCAAAGAATTCACAACGTCGGCACAATCTGGGAGGACCAGAGAATATTGGGTAATAGTGGATGTGCTGGAGCTGAGTCACAAACTGATGAGACTGTGAAGAACAAACGCTGACAGCAGGCCATTTATTCTCAGTGACAAAACACATTAACTCACCAGATAAGTAGGGTCAGTGAAGTTGGAGATATGAAAGATGAGGGTATGTGGCTAAGACTGGAGACGCTGCGGCTCCTTAGAGGAAATCCTTTCATGACCACTTAAGACTAACAACACAGTCTCACACCTGAAGGGCAGATCAATCGTCTTTCATCGTCATTCCCTGAGTTTGTACATAAAGCACACAGAACGTAAGACCGTCTTAGTTTGGATGCTTTCTTGTCTGTACTTTTTTACCGGACGATGACTTTTGTCCCTTCAGATTTAACACCTCATATAAATCTAGATATTTTTGTGTTAATGGCCCTGCGACACATTCCTCCTGGGGGGGATGACCAGTCAGTGTGTTTGCCTGCTCCTGCCCCATTAACCTACCCCCAGGGGACATCAGAGCAGTCTGTGTCATGAATTCGACCCCATCCCGGCTGCCTCCTAAAGGCAGCCTTCAGCCAATTAGGACCTCGTAAATAAGAAGAGGCTAGAGGATGGGGCATTGTTAGTATTTAAGGCAGTGTGTTAAGGTCCTAGCATGGTACTGCATTGGTAGTTTATAATTGCTGCCAGAGACCCAACTTTGCATATGGTAGCTGTGTACTCTCACTTATCCAGCTCTTGCTTGTTTGTGTTGTTGTTGAGCCTTAAACTTGATGAGAAGTAATTTTTTTTTAGCTTCTTCCTCTTCGCGTTTGTTATTCGCTTTTCTGTTCAACCAGTCAGCATTCAACCTACTTTTGGAGGGCTTCTCTAAAGCCTCTCTGCTGGTTGAATCTACATAATCCTTCTCTCTGTGTCGTATAAAATATGGGCCATGAATTTCTTCCACTTATCCAATTCAGGGTAGCAGGAGCCTACCCCAGCTGTCCTAGGGCAAGATGCAGGGTATACCCCGAACTGGTTTCCAGTCTGTTTCAGAGCTGAAACAAAGTGACAGGCAACCATTCACATACAGAAGCAACTTGGAATTGGCAGTACGCCTAACATGTGTGTATTTAGACCGAGGAAGACTTGGAAACAGCCCATGCAGACACGGCCAAAACATGCTATCTTCACCCAGCCAACCACTGGATTTGAAAACTGAACCTTGCTAACTGCTATGCCTCCGAAATCCAGCATGAGGATAGATTCAAATAATCTAAAGTTCAAGCACTCGTTTCCAATAAACTGATAGTATCTGAACACGCTGACTTAATGTAATGTTTGAACATCTGAAGATAAAGACTACACAAGAAAGCTTTTAGACACCTGGAATGTTAACGTGTGTGTGTTCACTGTAAATCACTTTGGGTCAGATGCTGTTGTTTTAAATGTGCTTCATAAATAAAAGTGATGTGATGTGACTCACTCAGCTACTGCCCCGTCATCATCATCTGTTGGAAGTCGCTTCAGTCGCTCTTGATCTCGGGACTAACCCACTTAATGTCTCTAGCAGCTATTTTTACCACAAGTTGCTGAATTTCACCAAATTGCTGTGAATCTCTTACTGTGTGGATGCGCTTTTTATTCTTACATATAACCTTGAACACAGCACTGGTCTGAACTGCATGCTGCTGCACTGATTTCTCTTTTTTCTGATCAGTTCCATTTTTAATTGTATACATTATAACTGTTCCTAAGGCACAAAAGGCCTGTGCACACACGTACACCCTGGCGTCGAGGTCTAAATGTTCAAATATCTGGTCATGCGTCACTGCACTCTGTGCTAACAACATTCTGAAATACAAGGTTTGTTGCACGTAATGCAACAAATGTATGCGTAACTTGGCTCTTCATCAGCGTAACGTAAAAGTGACATCTGAATGATAGATGTGATTAATAAAGGCATTGATGCTGCACATGAAATGCCTGAAAAATGCTTTCATATCAGAACCAACAGGGCAAAGATATTCATCTGATCCTTGGTATTGTCTGAGGCTCCTGGCTATCTGCGATCTTTAAAAGGCTGCTGTTCATTCTTTCACAGTGAAAATGAGATGACTATCGCTCCAGCTATCTCAACACATACACACATCATGTTCTTCGAGCGGGAGCTGCATTTTTTCCCCGTAAGGACACAACTCTGGGGGAAAGGTGAGAGATCAGTTTCACAAAAGCCTCAACAAAACAACAGGGCAGCTGATATTTTTTTTTAATATATTGATATTGGAAGTATGCGTTTTAATTTTTGGAAATTGAGCGGTGTGACAATGTTTTGTTGCTTCCTATTGAGCTGTTTTGAGAAGTGGCGCATTTAAACCATCTCCTGTGTGTCTTTACATTCCTGGAATGCTTCAGTACACCAATGCCATGTGCCTTTGAGAGCGCTCCGGCTCATTCGTCACGTATCTCCAGGAGTTACAGCAACACATGGAAAACAAGCAGGGTCTTGAAAAGAGAAATGAGGTGTCTTCGTTTCCTCGTCACGAAGACTTGTTTCAGAACAGGAATGTCAAACTTCATCACATTCAGTGAGTGATTTTTAGTTTCCTGTCAGTATTCCCTATAGCGGAGGGTGTTTTCCCAGATTGCCTCACAGCCCAGCTGTGTGAGCATGGGAGTTCACACATCTTTCATCTTTTCACAGGAAGTTACACACACACACACACACACACACACACACACACACACACACACACACCAGTGAGACAGGAAACTCTGCCAGGCTTTGGCCCACCAATTCATTCATAAATCTTGCAAACAGAGCAGACCATAACCAGAGAGCTGAGCAGATGAAGTGCAGTGTTTCAGAGATAGAACGACTTGTGGAAGGATATGTGAAGGTGAGAGGTCAACAGAGCGCTGAGTGTAAGTCAGGATCTGCGCGGGTGTTTTTAAAGCTGGACAGAAATAAGTACTGGATCATTCTTTGACTTCGGATGAATCCTCTTCATCTTCAGACGGAGCTGAGACAGGCTGTAAGATGGAGAGGAGTTTCCTGGAAAGATGCGGATCACAGTCTCGGCCGCTCAGTTTTTCCTCTTCTTCTGTTCACTCGTACACACACACAGAGAGAGAGAGAGCAAATGTTTAAGGTGACCCTGAAGATAAAACACATTTTACTGCACATGCAGGGCAGTTGATTGTAATAATAAAAAGATTCTTATCGCAAGGGTCCTTTCAAAGTTATAGCACATTCGGGAACTCTTTGGCAATTATATTTTGACCAGCATTTGACCGGCTGTTAAGAGAGTCCATAAAGGACACAATAACCTCCAATGTTAGTGAAGAAATATCTTTGAAGAAGTCATGAAGCTGCTGCCTCGTACATCAACACCCACACACGGAACACCGTTAAAAGCTCACACGATGCTTTTCACAAAGTTTTTCCCCCTGAAGAGAAGAACAACAACAGACAGCGAGAAGTGTAGCAGAAACGTCAAATAAGAGGCCTGCCCGGGCACGTGCCCCACATCGCCTGTGGGTAATGAACGGGTTACTGTATGTGATCATACGTGAGTCACATCTGTCCCCTGTTGCCAGTTTCTGTAGGTGACAGCTTCCAGGTAAGAAGGGAAGTTTGCTGTCAGTTGGAAACAATATGACAGAGTTAACGACGGGAAACATACAGGAAGGTTCACTTCATCATCGTCGTGCCTCATGACCTTTACTCATCCTGACGGGGTTGTAGACTGTTCCTAAAGGATTCCAGCAATTTCTGTTTGTTCGAGAAGTCCTGTGCTGATTCATCGTTGCACCTTTATTCTTCACTTGTGTTAAACTCTCTTAGGCAGCTTTCTTGTAATTTCTTTAAGTAGTCTTTGGGAATAGTTCTCCGGGTTTCCTGAAGAACATTCAAAGCTCTTATTTGGATGTTGTCTTTTGTTCTGTTCCCACACTGCTTTAATAATGTCAACATCTGGCTTCTGAGAAGATCCTTCCATGACTCAGAGTGTGTCCTTCTCCATCCACGTGTGCTTTTACTGCATGGCCAGTGTGTTTGGGATCAGTGTCATATTTAAAAATGAAGCTGTTGCCATTCTAATGCTTTCTGGGGTTTTTTGCATGGTGGATCTCATGATAGAGCCTCCACCGTGTGTTACAGATGGTTGGAGAAACTCACCGTTGTACCAATCTCCTAATCGCCTCCATTTGGATTGGTAGTGAAATGTCTATTTTCACGCCATTAGATCTGTTGCCAACGATTTTCAGTCCAGTTCTTGTACCAAATTACTTTTTCCTCCTTCCTTTGGTGGTGAAAAGTATGGATCAGCTGAAGGGCCATATCCCCATATCTCTCAGATTCTGTGTCAGATCTGTTCTCGCTTTTTCCACCATTTCATAAGAACATGACTTTCAGATGAACTATGCTGTTCATCTGCTATGAATAGTTTTTGCTTAGGCCTGCAGCGTCTTCATTTGTCTAGTTTCCTCAATTTTTAAAAGGGTAGACTGCACACTATGCTCAGATATTTCAAATCTTCCGCTTAAAGCTCTCCATAGAAATGAAATCGTCACGTAAGCGGTTAAAGACACATTTAATGGTTTTTATCTATCTGGGAACAAAAGTAAAGCATTAAAATGATGTGAGCTTAACCGTGCCAGCAGTACGTGGTTAGGTCACCTTTATTTAAGCCTATGTGTTGAGCTAAGCGATGATATCTGGTCTTTAAGACCTAAAAAAGGGGAAAACAATGGCTTAGCAAAATTAGCAATTTGAAAATATATAAAATGGGCTTCTATTGTTCTCTTTTTGACCCACAGCTTTTAAAAAAAAAAAAATCACATAACATATTTAGCCCTGATTGGGTCTCTCCACTTATCTGAGGTCCTCTCCTCTATTTCCAGGGTCATCACCCCCTTCTTCCACCTCACCCAGCTCTCTGTGACCCTTCCCACCCTGGATGCTCATCCTGTTTCCTATAGTTTCCTCTTCCCTGTGGACAGGAAATGGCTGGAGCCCGTGAATACGCACACAGCAGGAAGTGATCTCACAGCAGCACCTGCAACCAGGAAACAGAACAGCCCCAGCAGGGAGGTGGAGGAATAGGCCACGTACGCTCACACACACGTAGGTCGTGTATATATACACAGAAAAGTGCCGAAGCCACAAACACCCTCTGACTTCCCCTACAGCTGTTGGCATTGGAACCACAACACAGGAAACAGAATGTGAGCACATTTCTCAGACGCATAAGCACAGCTCCTCATCACCAGAGTAAGTTAAACATTCACACACAGGAACTAAGATAAGTAAAGAGGCTGTGGTGCATCTTTACGTCTGCTTTGTCTTTGCCTCGCTGGCTCAGGGTTAGACACACTAGAGGTAAATAACTTCCTCATTTAAGTTCTAATGAGGCAACGGGGAGGTCTGGGGGCGGGGAGCGTGCACGTGTGCCCGTAATTGTGTTTGTGCTGGGGGGATATTCCCCCAAGTGCTGTTGATAATCTAAAAAGTTTTAAATTTCATTACCTATTGAGGAAATACATTCCAAGGTCTCAATGATTGCGCAGACGGCCGGATAATTGGTGGTAACGAGGAGTGGCGTCGCATCTCTGAATCTATGAAGTGGGGATGAATGTCTCCTCTGACTCCAGTGTCAGCGTTCAACAGGATGCTTCTTGTTTTTCAATATCCGCTTTGAAATCTGCTCAAGGGGTCGGAACAGTTTAGGAATAAAAATGACCTGAAAACGAAGGAGATGTTGTTATCTTCGCATCAATAACGCTGTCATGGCTTTCTGTATATTACTTTCTAGCTTCTTGTCTTTAGAGTAACAGAGTAACTTTAGAGTAAGTGCTCCTGGTCAGGAAAAGAGACAGAGCACCACTGAGTCCTGATTCGCTGACCTGTTAATGTGTGGGGGTCCCTCAACTGTGTGCTCAAGAAAAAAACGTAAAAAATTAAAAATGCCTACAAGTTGGGGTCTGTGCATTAAAGAACGCAGAAACTGAGTTTCTGAACTCTTCCATTTTTAACAGATCACAGACAGAAAAACTGAGCTGTGACGATACAGGACCGGCGCTGAGAAAGGGCCAAAGTGTGGGAACCTGGTACTTGGCCGTGGGTGGATGTGGCTCAGGACAAGCCCTTATTCCTCATGGCATAGATTGAACAAGATGATGGAAACATTCTTGTCCATACAGATTTTCTTTGTATGGACATGATAGCATCACAAAGGTCCTGCAGATTTGTCGGCATCCATAATGCAAAACCTCCGTTCCACCACATCCCAAAGGTTCTCTATTGGAGGGACATCTGGTAACTGCGGAGGTCATTTTAGTTCAGTAAACCCATTATCATGTTCAAGAACCAGCTTGAGATGATCTGAGCATGGTGGGTACACTGTGGTCACAGTGGGGTGGATATGCCACAGAAAAATACTCAGGTAGGCTTATTTGGCACCAAGGAGCCCAAAATGTGCCAAGAAATTGATGACACAAGGCAGGATGGATCGCTGCTTTCATGCTGTTTATACCAAAACCCGACCTTCCGAATGTTGCATCACAACATGCAACTGTTTCCCCAAACCACATGTTGTTGAATTTTGGTGACAATTGCTGTGTCCCAATTCTTTTTTTGTTGTTTTTTGTCTTGTTTGGATCTTTACCTATCAGAATTATTGTCTGAAGGTCAAGAAGGATGCCCAATGGATTTATTTTACCAAAAGGACCATCATGGCTTTGCCGTAGTGATCCATTTGATTGACCTTTGTTATTATTATTTATTTATTTAATTTTCATTTGTTACAGACATGACATGATTGGGGGACAGGAAAAGGAGAGAGAGAAAGAAGGGGAGTGAGGGAGAGAAAAACAGAGGGGAAGAGGGATAGTGAGAAAAAGAAACAACAACAAAAAACATCCACTGGATCACCTGTTGGAAAAAGCAAAGAGGAACGACAACAACAAAAAAGGCAAAAGAGAACAAGCCAGAGTAACGCAGAGCAACACAATCTGCGGACCACAGCAATAACAGAGTTTAACAGTAAATACTGAATATTGATTG
>VURO01014942.1:1557-21853 GCA_015108175.1 Pelvicachromis taeniatus
CTGTACAGCAGCTCTTACTCATCTGTGGAACATAACAGTTCAGTTGTTGGCTCTGTGATCATCCATCTAAATTAAATTAAATAACACTAAATTACATTGCTCTACACAATACCCAAGTGTTTGATCAGTTGTGTATAAACAGGAAACATGTTTCCAAATTGTAAGCGGTGTGAAAATCCAGTCGTGAAATCCCGTGTCATCCCGTTCGCTATGACACAGACTCTTTCTCGTTACTGCATCTCCCCCAGTGGGAGTTCCTACTGCTCCCCACAGAGCTAAAACTGCTGGAAGTGATTCATGATGCCTGTCCCAACCAATGGGGGGAATGAGTGCGCAGGTATTTACAGTTATGCGAACCTGAAAAACAAGCTTGGAAATACCTCATCTTAATGGGGCTTTGCTTATTGTCCCGCCCTCCACCTTCCTAATCTGTTCAAACATACACAGTCTTTCCAAACATTTCCATTCCTTCACATATTTGGTCCAGTTTCAGCGACTATGATCTGAACTTATGTCAAACCCAGATCAGAAAACACAAAAGATCTACTGCTGACGCAACAAATCTCCCATTACTCTGGTAATCAGACGCTCCGTGGGTTAAACATCTCCTCTTGCAAACCAATGCACTCGTGTGCACACAAACCACAGTTTCTGTAAAGCTTACTTTCCGTTTCTCTTCAGGAAGCGCTCACATTGTTCAGCAGCCTTCAGCTGTCTTTTTGATGCAAATGAACTGTTTGAACTGCGCCGTGCCCGTTGCCATGCACCTCTACTTTCCAGACCAGTGGAAAAATATGTGTAATTGTAAATGTCATCTGTCTATATCTCCCATGTGGTGTCATACTCCCTCAAGACACTTTCAGTTGGAGATTAGAGACGGTTCAGAAGTTAAGAGAAGTATTTTAATGTTTGCTGAAATGACACCAGGTTCAAACCACACAGTGACAATCTCAAGGAAAGGTATGTACTCTCGCCACTCTTAAATACTTTATAGGAATATTGTGTAAACTTTATAATTACATTATTTCTAATTACATTATTTTTTCTGATCTTTTTTTTTCCCAGGGATTGAAAGGAATTGCTGTTTACTTTACAGACAACAGTATCCCCGAATTGAAAAAGTGTGCCGCGTTTCACAGTCGAGACCAAAGGATCAAAAACAGACAAAATCCCCCTGCATTAGGACCTACTTAAAATTTTGCTTCAAAGTAAGAACTGCTTACAAATCTTATTTGAACTAGTTGCTGACTGTTTTATTGACTAATTTGACTTCATGTGATGTTTGATTTAGAGAAGGTTTATAAAATCTGAAAGTAATACTTAAGTAAAACAAGGACAAGGATGGATTTTTAATATTTTTTCTGTTTAAACATCAGATATCATGTAACAGCAGATAAATGAGTGCTAAACTAGAAACTCGCATTGCACAGACAGGTGTAACCGAGCTTTTCCAGCAGCCAATGACTTTCATTTAAAGCTATGAGAACACTGAGCTGCTTTCAGGCTGTGGTTGACGCCTCCTGGAACATAAGCAAATTAGACTGTTAAAATGCTGCCACACAGCAAACATTGGGGAATAAGAGCTGGTTGTCTTCAGTGGCTGACGGTGTGTTTTTGATCAGGATCGGACGAGGATGGAGCAAAGGGACACGACAGGGGATCCTAATGCAGACGGGACCGAAGTCCGACTCAGGGAGCTGACGTCAAAGTGGTTCATAGAGACTCAAGTGCCACTCGTGGTCAACAACGGACTGCTTCCCGCTTGGTTCCTGGGCTTCATCACAAGACGGTAAGAATTCATAAAGGGAAAAAAAATAAATAAAAAAATAGCAAACTGAGAAATAATATTTTTTTTACACCCATTTTATTTTTCTAAAATCAAATCATATCCCCTAAACTGCTAATGCCACATTTTTTAAATTTTATTATTTTTCCTTACATACAATGTAACACATGTAATGTAGTAATGTAAAAAGACATGAGGCTTTTTGTTTCTATATTTATTTTTATTTTTGGCCATATTGGGAAAATAAAGTAAAATGTACATCCAAATAAAAATACAAATAAAACTTTTCCACTGATGGAAAGTGTCCACTTCGGTAACACACCCACTGTCACCTACTGGCCTTTCCTCCAGCACACACCCACATTTGACGCACACTTACGTGACTGGCAATGACAAGTTTATGGAAAGGGATTGTAACGAAATAGAATTTCCACAGTGCAGCGCACAATCCGCCTCGCTATGCTCCTAATCTACATGGCTGTTCCTGTAAATCTTCTCCAAATGTCTTTGAAACACTTTTTAAAGTTAGGATTTGGAGAATTTAAATATTGTTGGTCTGTCTACAGGGATGCTGAAGAAATTCTTAAAGAAAAGGAGCTTGGCTCTTTTCTGATCCGTCTCAGTGAAAAGGCCATCGGGTACATACTGTCCTATAGGTGAGTGGTGGTTTACTCTAAAGTACACTAAAGTAGGAGTTGTGTAGTGTTGTTCTGCTGTTGAAGGTGTAATTAAGAAAAGAAAACTGCTTTGCTCTCAGGAATTTTAACATATGCATATATAAAGTTGCCAAAGTGTCAAATCCATTGCATTTGTTTTCTAACGCTACTTCTAAGTTTTGTATGGTGGCTTATTTTACTGGAGGATATTCATGTTTCTAAAGTCAGAAAGTCGTGTGAATATATATATATTACTTTAGTTCGCTTCAGCTATAAAATGTGTCAGCGCCTTAGCAAACCTTTTGTTGTTGTTGTTGTTGCAGAGGCAGGGATCGTTGTCGACACTTTGTGATAAACCAAAACGAAATGGGGCAGTTTGTAGTCTATGGAGACACCGAGGTACACGACACAGTGCCCAGTCTGGTAGATTACTACAAAACAAGCCCCATTGAACCCTATGGAGAGTACCTGACAAATTCGTGTTTTGAGGTGAGACAAAACTCTTCTTTTGAGTTCTTTCTTTAAATGCCAAAGGTGAAAGATAGAGGTCTAAGTGATGCTTTGTTTATTCAGACTCTGGATGAAGACCTATATGATGTTATCCAGATTAGCCCCAAAGAAAAACCTGTTGCCGCTGTCAGTGCTGTGAAGAACAGGCAACGAAAACAGATCAACTCGAGTTTAGATGAGCAGCCTAAACGGCCACCGAAGGGCAACAGGATGCACGAGGTGAATGCAGTCAATAAATGACAGAGATGCTATCCAGACTAATATGTTGAAAATTGTTACGTTATTTGTTTCATCTCACTGACTTTAAGAAACTTTTTTTTGGCTTGTTTTGTAAAACAGGAAGGCCCACCCTTGCCTCGAAGGAGCAGGCACCTCGATAGTGCCACCATCAACGAACATGAGGGGGTTTTGTACGCCCAGCTCAGGAAGCAGTCGCCAAGGGTTACACCTAGAGACCAACACATGCATCAGGACAGTTTACTCAGACCTAATTTGGGTAGACCTGAGAGTTCGATTTCCAATGGCAGATGTAGTCCTCCGTCACGTCCAGAATCCGTTTACTCGGAGCTCAGCATCCTAGACAGCAAAAGCAGGTCTCTGCCACTCCTGGACAGCAGTTCTGACGGGGAGCAGTCTTACAGACTGAATGCACCTCCCGACACCCCTCCGAGACTTTCCCCCAGGCCAGTCAGACAAGGTAACGGCAGCAACTCCCAGTCAGACAGGTCAGATTTGGGCAGCAGACCAAGCAGCAGCCACAGCCTGGACTACTTGAGTGATAATGCAGTTTATCAACTGGCTGGCAGGCCTGGGAGCCCACACACTACATCCTATGACACTAGGTTGTCAATACCAGAGGAGCACACAGAGTCTGTGTATGCCGAGGTCCCTGGTGAAGCCCCTGCTGACCTCACATATGAGCCGATTCGTGGCCACAAGGAAACAATCAACCCCAAAGCCAGCAGCAACACTTACGAGCCTCTGGAGGACATTAGACGCAAACAGAACAACTCATCCTGGGGATTTAAGGTTTGTAACGTTTTCAAAGCACTTTAATTAAAATAAATATTCCTTTTGTGCGTCAAACTTGTATTATAATGAATCTATTTACCTCTTACAGAACGACAAATGGAAGTGGCTCTTCCCTGAGAACAAGAAGAAATGGTAAAGAGGCTACTTTACTGCGTACTGAGGAAAACATTTACTTGTTTTGATGATTTCACACTACTACTAGATAATACACTCTGGAAAGCCTCTGTTATATATTAATGATTTAATGGGAACTTATGTATGTTTGTCTCTTAACGTATTTATTTAAAAATATAACGATACGTGTGTAGTCTCCTTTCCACGAGCAGGCCATTGTGGCAACAATTGTGTAATGTGTATGTCATATTAAAAGCAATTCACTAAATAAGAGGCTCTAAGATCATTATTATATCATTGCTGTTATTAGAATATTACTAAATAATTACTTTCGGGGCGATCATTAGGGTGGAGAAACTGTACACCACTGCCCTACGCAGGTTTCAGGGGCTGCAATGACAGCATGACTGTAAAGGGGGAAAAACCTGCTGTTCAGTCCACAGCATGCGATTCACCTTGAACTGCAGCTTATGTTGAGGAGAACTGTTTTCATCTACTTCATCAGTGCACACAAACCTGGGTATCTACACTTTCCTGTCAACATGTATCCTGTACATACATATATGTATGCAAATATGTCTACAGGCTGATGGTGATCGTGAAGAGGATAACACTGTGTAGAAATGGGGATGTGCGTTTTAGAGCTGCTGTGGAGCGACGGCAGCATTTTCACACGTGGAGCGCGAGATGCAAGTAATAAATAAAAATAAATTAGGATAAAACGTAGAACTATTATCAGTGCTTACCATGAAAATGCCACCACCATTAGCGTGCCCTGGCCATGTAATGCACTCTGATTACGGCTCGCTCAAAGGACATTCCCTTGAAACACTAAATCATGTTGTCACAGAAAATAACTGCATGTGGAAATTCACCTTATGCCACCGTGTTTACAGCTGATCTTTTAAAAAATGTTACATGCTGCTTCCGTCAGTTTTGCACATTTACAGGAAACTTTATTTGCATACAGTTTTCAAACGTCTGTTTGTGACACCATTGGGGAAGTGGGTTAAAGGTTTATTATCTTTTGTTATTTGCGTTTACTTTGTTAATCATAGTTTTACTGGGGCCAGTAAAACTACAAAAAAAGGAAATACTTAGTGTGTATCTTTCATGGTTATCCTCTGAAGCAGTAAAAAAGAAAGAAAGGGAGAAAAGTAGAGCCACTGTTTCATGTAACACAGTGGCAGATATTAGGAAATAAGCAGTTCCTGCTTTACGTCAGGCAGTGCAGACTAGGATATACTAAAGCTCTTGATAATCAAACATTCAGCTTGGCAGATCATTAACTTTGTGGCACTTCTGTCGCCTTCTGTTTCACAATTGAGATCCACTTCATAAAGCGTCACTGGAAAACATGGGGTAATGAGTTTAAAAAGTTATCAAAGACAAGCATAATATAACTGCCTGACTGTATTTCTGCACATCTGAAAGCTCACCGACATAATGAAATGTGCAAGGTTGATAGCGAATAAACAGTACATTCTTATAATTACATACATTTCTTCCCAATGTGGCATTTAGAAACACTTAAAACACACTATGGGGTAATAGATGTGTTTGACAGGAATTGCACATTGCACCATTACAAACTGCGCAGTGTAAACAAATTGTTGTTGTGTTTAAAGCTCATGAAATTGTCAAAGCTCGAAGGTTTATTGTTGATCTTATAATAAATGTAAATTACCTAAAGGTCCACTGATTAGTGTGAGAGCTTTCACCCACATGTCATTAATGTCTTCATCGCTATAAAGTTTTCTCAGTTGCCATAAAGAATAATCAAAACAATCACAAACAAACACACAGCGTACTCACTTAACATTGTCACTGATTAGGCTAACGCTATCAAACACCTAAAATGTATTTTTGCTATGGTTTAAAGTGTATGTACACTTTTGATTGTATATTTGGTTCAAGTGAAGTATTTGAAATTGTTCACGCATGATTTCATTATTAAAGAAAAGCAGGAAATCTTCACTGCTATGCTGTCAAAGCTAAAGGACAGATCTTAAATCAGATCGAATTGAACCAGCGTGGGTTTCACACCCTGTTGGGCCGCTCTCACCCTCAGAAACAGCTGCTTAAAGCAATGGCTGTTTTACGGCATCATAATCACACTGCACCAGAAGTGGCTCTGGCGAGATCCTAACTAACAGATGTTCCCTGTGACGCCCGTCATTAATGAAGCTCTGCAATCAGCACTCTACTGCCCTGAATATTTGATGCAGATAAGGAACTGAAGAATTAACTAGCTGCTCTTATGATTGCTTATTAAACTCAACAACAACAACTTTTCAGAGTACAGTTGAGGAGAATTTATGCACCTGTGTTTTATATAAAAATTACGTTTGCTCAGATGCACCTTGCATACCTTTTCTGTCTGTTGTCTGGGCCTGTGGTGGCATCTAGGAGCAACACTTTGTGTTACCAATACCAAAATGCTTTCCACAAAACACACAACATCAACCCGTATCTCTACTTGTGACTTTTCTGTATTTGAGTACCTCAGTACTTCGTCAAGCCCGTCTTTCAACTTGTCAAGATGATTTTGTAATCACTGCACTTGCCAAAAGAAAAAAAAAAGATCAGATTTAAACCTCAGCGGACCCGAACTCCTTAGTGACTGTGAAGGTCTGCATGTATGGCTATACCTATCAAACAATTCTGCAGTATGACTCATAAGAACTCCTGAGCTAAACATGAACTCTGAAACACAATATGCCATATGTAACTGATGCAAATCTGTATCCTCTAGTCAAGAAACCGCCACGTTAATCGTCAACCAACATAGCCAAAACCATTTCCTCCAGCTTTCTGCTGAAATTAGCCGAATGTGCAGGATGTTCACAGGCTGGCGACGGCGAGGCAGCTGTGTCTTAATGATCACGTCCTCCTTAAAAATTTATTATAGCTCACATGAGAGGCAAAGCTGAAGCACATGCTTCCTGATTTTTTACTGTGCACACATCTTCGTATTTTGATATGAGTAAATTACAAGCACATTAAGTCAGAGCACACGGGAAAACGACATTTATTTAGGAAGACAAATACAAGACATTACATGAAGTACTATAAAATACATATGCAAAGCATGGCAGTAACTGACATCTCGTGTAAATGGCAGATGATGAAAGCTACCGCAAAGAGTTTGGATGACAAAGCCCTTCATCTAACTGGTGAACAGTACAACACGACTGTCACTATATTCAAGCAAAGTGCGAGCAAAATAACAACATAAAAACTTAATTTATTGCATAGCTATAGAGCATCCCTTAATCCTGCTGCTGTGCTTCAAGTTCTATCCATAGCTCTATGAATACTGGATGTCTCTGGAGGTGCCACTACAGAAAGACTTCATGTGCAATGTGGTTTCACTGACAATGGTTTTGAAAGTGTTCCTGAGCCGTAGCAATGATAGTCACTGCTGAATTATGTCTGGTTTTAACACAGTGTGCCATTCGGTATCGGTTTTTAGTTTTGTCCTTGCATAGAGAGACATCTCTCTGAGAAGACAACATCTTCTCTGAACCTTTAATTAGGTTATGTAGTACAGTTAATAGCTAATGCATTTCTCAGAGTTGCACTTTGTTATACCCGGTCACCTTACTATTTATTTAGAATCATATTCAAACATTTGATATGTGGCCTTTTCATGGTTTCAAAACAATTACAGGGTTTAGAAAAAAGTGTTATCATCAGAATCCATCTTCTCAAATTCCAACTGAAGTAAATGTCAGAGAGGAACAATGGAGAGACAACCACCGTGCTGCGAGCAGGACATGGTTCTGGTAAAGTCTTGAGGTTCAGCCAACTTAGAAACTGTCCATCCAACCCTCTCAGATTCTTATATGAAAGGTACTGGAAAAAAAAAAGTTGATTATTAAAAAAGTAACAATTACTGTGCATGAATCATTTTTGACCTTTACTCAACCTGAGAAATAAGATTCTTCATTTTTAAAATGTCATTAGCAAGAGTGTCCTGGCCAAGATAGACAAGATAACAGTCAACAGTGGTGACATAGACATTAATAGACACATAATTAAACACAATGTAACATACACAAAATAAGTTTAAACATATATTTAAAATTCTATTTAATTCAGATTTAGTTATTATAGCACCAAAGCACAACAACAATTACCTCAAGGTGCTTTACACTGTAAGATAAAGACCTTAAATTATTGCGGAGAAAGCCCCAACAATCACACATGGCCATGACCCTGACCATGCACTTGGCGACAGTGGAAAGGAAAAACCCCCTTTTAATGGGAAGAAAGGCTCCGTGAGGGGCAGCAATCTGCTGTGATCAGTTGGAGGGGTATGAGGAGAAGGAGCCAGTGAAGAGAAGCCAATATGGAAGAAATGTGATCTCTCTGATTCTACTTCCTGTTTCTACTTTTGCTGCAGAATTTGGATGAACTGAACCCTTTTTACAGAATTTTTAGAACAGCATGACTGAATTACAGCAGTCCAAGTAATGAATGCATGCACTGGTTTTTCAGCATCACTCTGAAAAGGGATGGTATTGCACAAATCAAAGAAAACAGTCATGTCCTTGTCACGGTCCTGGGTCTTTGACCCAGCGTTTTACGTTTATTTTGGATTCACGATTCTTTCTTTTGCATGATGAAGATTGATTTAAGTTCAAGTTTTGTACAGTTTAGTCTTGAATTTAGTTCCTTTATTGCCTTTAAGGTTTATTTGTATTTATGGTTTCTTGTCTGTTCCTTTTGTCTCCTGTGTTTATTTATCCGTTTCCCCAGTTATGTCTGTTTATTCTCTGTCTCGCGTTTGTTTTCGTTCTGTTTGTGTCTGCCTCTGTCGCTCTCTCTCTCTCGCTCCCTCACTGTCTCTCTCACTCTCTCGCTAGTCTCTAGCTCCTTAGCTCGCTCTGTCCTTCAGCTCTTTCATGTATGTCTGCCATGTGTTCTATTGTCTTCCCACATCAACTTGTCTGTCTTAGCTTGCGCCTCAATGATTTTCCTGTCTTATTTTGATAGTCCTCATGTGCTTGTGCTTAGTTGTTTCCTGTTTTCGTGTCTTATTTGTTCCAGCTATGTTTCCTTGCTGTCTCTGCTCATTTTGCCTGTTGTTTTGGGTTCTTGTTTGGTTTTCACCCAGTCTCGCTTTTTGTTAAGCCCAGTCCCGTCTCTAAGCGTCTGTAGTTCAGTCCTCTCTTCACAGAGAGGACTGAACTGCGCCCGCAGGTCATGACAATCCTGGTCAAACAATGGCTCCAATATACAGTGTTACTGGAGGCCAAAGCAATGCCATCCAGAGTAAGTACCTGATTAGACAAAATGTTTTTAAGACTTCTAGGGCCAAATATAATTACCTCCATTTTGACAGAAATCCAGGCCTTTTTCTGTCTGCATGACATGGTTTAAGTAATGACATGTCACCCAGTTGTTTTATTTGAACCTAACATACATATCTTTGGACTGTGGGAAGAAGTGCAATTATGTTTTTAATTGATCATAATCCTAAAATGTTGTTGTAATAACATGCATTTAATTACCTTAAAAAATCCGGGGCCCTGGATATCATATTTTCAAAGTCAGCAAAAGAAAGTTTGTGGTCTCCATCCAAATCTGCCTCCTCAATGGCTTTCTCACACACCAGCTCAACTTCTTCAGAAGTCAGCTCCTCCTTCGTCAGCTTATTTAGAGTCTTTTCCAGATCCTCTTTGCACAGGTAATTATCCACATTGAAATCTGTCAGCAACAGAAGTTAGAATTAGAACATTTTAATTCATGAAGTTCTATAACGTACGGATGCTTTGAAATGTTACCATATATTTTAAAGGCATATATGGCCTTGAGTTCTCTAGGAGCCATTTCGCTCAGGACTGAAAACATATCCACAAACTCATTGAAGCTAAGATTCCCCATCCCATCCTCTGAGAATGACTCCACGATCCTGTTGCGGAATGGATTTTCCTGAAGATAAAACATGATTATGTTTAACTGCAGAATTTTTTATTAGTCTAAACATAAAAATCACTAATCAAAAAGCCCTACACATTTACAGTGGGATATATAAGATATTTTAATAAGAAAGACATTTTTTAAAGCACACCACTTATTTATTGCAATTCAAGATGTTCAAGTCCAATCAATAGCTTGAAATGTACAAAGGTAAGTGGTGAACTGCCAGAGGTTTAAAAAAAAAAGGTAAGGTTACCCAAAACTGAAAAATAATGTACATTTTAGAATTATGAAAAAAGGCCTTTTTCAGGGAACACAAAATGGGTTAACAATTTAAAACTGTTCTGCAGTAATGGAGGTTGATCAGGCCTTGAAAACTGGTTCTACTAATTCCTCCAGGTGTTACTTTCAACCCCATCTGTCTGCGTAAAAGCATTGTTGGAACACACTGTGGTACCATGCCCTCGTGAGCATCAGCTGAACAGTATTGTACTGCAGAAAGTAGTGCGTTGCTACAAAAATGGCGAGAAAAAGGCAACTAACAATGGAAGAGAGACAGACCATGATAACACTTATAAATGTAGGTCTTGCAAAAAAAAAAAGAGTCAAGGTGTCAGTGAGTACAGTTTCCTTCACCATCAAAAGGCACTCACAAAATCTGACAGGAAGAGGTCTGGCAGACCCAAAGCCACAACTAAATCGGAGGACAAGTTTCTGAGAGTTAACAGCTGCTGTGATAGGCGGCTTACAGGTGAACTGTGAAGAGAAGACGTCGAGATGCAGGTTTGACAGGACGAATTGCAGCATGAAAGCCATTGCTAAGATGTCAGAATAAGACAAAGAGGCTTGGTCGGGCCATGAAACACAGCCATTGGACTGCTGAAGACTGGAAGATGGTACTGTGGACTGACGAATCAAAATTTGAAATCTTCGCGTCGTCACTCAGGGTATTTGTACACCGTTGAATAGGCGAAAGGATGGTTTCACAGTGTATGGCATCAACTGTCAAACATGGAGGAGGAATTGTGACGGTCTGGGGCTGTTTTGCCGGATCCAGGGTTGGTGACTTGTACATAATGAGAGGCACCCTGAACCAAAACGGCAATCACAGCATTCGGCTGCACCATGCAATACCCTCTGGGATGGGCCATGTTGGTCAGGGGTTCATCCTACAGCAAGATAATGACCCAAAACATAAGTCTGAGCTATGCCAGAACTACCTCATGAAAAAAGAACAAGACGGTATGCTTGAAAACATGGAGTGACCAGCACAGTCTCCAGACTTACACCCCATCGAGCTGGTTTGGAATGAACTGAACAGAAGAGTGAAAGCAAAGCAACCTACAAGTGCCACACATTTATGGGAACTTCTGCAACAGATATGGGAAGAACTTTCTGAAGAATCTTTGATTTCTATTGTAGAAAGAATGCCCCGTGTGTGTTCAGCTGTTATATCTGCCAAAGGTGGTAAGCTACTTTGATGGGTCAAAAGTTTAGAATACATTTTGATCTATAAATTGATTCCATTATTTATTTTTTTAACTCCAATTGCTTATTTGTACAATGCTTTCATTTCAGAGTCCATTGAAATTGTGGTGTTCTAAAACTTTTGACTGGTAGTGCATATTCACAATATTCAAGACAACGCTATTAACTCAGAGTTTGTAGTTCAGTGAGTCTAAAGTAATATTATTCAGTTTAAGGTCAATAAATAATCAGCTAAATAGAAATATATAATATATAGGAAGACATATTTATAGTCATAAAGTTGTAGAGGAATAATGCTGTCTTTAGTGCTCTCCATCTTTCTTCTGCTATCTTTATAACCCAGCCTTATTGTGACAGTTTAACAGGCAAGGGCCAATCCTGCCAAGAGGAAGGGTGCATCATGAGTCCCTGCTGCAATACCCTGTGGGGAATAGGGGTTTCATATTTAAGGGTATGGAATTCATGCTTGTTTCAGAGGAAAGCTGAGGTAAATGTGGCTGAGATGTTACAGTGTGCAAAATGGCATTTGAAAAGCATTTCTGATTTACTTTTAAAATCAGTCAGAGCAATTCACAGCACATAAACTTTCAAAAGCTCACACAATGTGGTGGAGTACAGTCAGAGGGGCGGTGTTCCACATACACAAGCATACGGAGCTTTAAAACAGTGATTTTTGTTTTACCTTTAATTCTGGCATGTTGACTATTAAGGCTAATGGGATTTTACAATCAGGTTCATTGGTGTAGTCCATTGGTACAAGATGTGGAGCCAGCTCATGGTATCTGCCATGCAGCCTAGAAAAAGAACACAAACCTTTGACTTTTAAGTCAATACTTTCAGGGCACATCATTCATCAACAGGGACAATAGTCTTTGATGACAAACTCACTACAATTGAACAAGATAAACCTGTTAAAGTGAGTGAGCTTCACTGGTAGACTGCTAGAAACAGGTGAGGTTTACTAAAACCTTTTTCATACCGTAATTTCCGGACTATAAGCCGCTACTTTTTGCACAAACTTTGAACCCTGCGGCTTATTGTCCGGTGCGGCTTTTCTAAGGCTTTTTCATGATTTTTGTGACATCGTAAGAGGATTTGTTTTGGTTTGTTCCGCCATTTTGCCCGGCGGAAAGGCATGTGATCAGACACGGAAAAATCCGTCTGCCAGCCAAAGTAGTGCCGTACGAATTAGCGCGAAAAAGAGACTAGATTAGCAAGCTGGCTCTGGCTGGCCCTGTACCCATATCTGCAGCAGGTCTCCAAGGTGAACAGCCTCTGGCATGTTAGAACAAGGCAGCTAAGGGAAGTCGGCAAGTCAGATCCATAACTTCAGGATAAGGATTGGCTCTAAGGGCTGGGTCGGTCGGGCGGCGGTGCGCGGCCCACTTTGCGGGGCTCTTCCGAGGCTGGTGGAGAAGTCGCTCCGTTGCCCTCCCCAAACCCCGCACTTGCACTGCCGCTACTAGCAACTAGCCCGCCCGCTAGCGCTACTAGCCCGCTAGCGCTACTAGCCCGCTAGCGCAACTAGCCCGCTAGCGCACCTGCGGCTTTTAGTCTGGTGCGGCTAATGTATGAACAAAATATTATTTTTTTATAATATCAAGTTGTTTGGCTAATATTCAGGTGCGCTTTGTAGTCCGGAAAATACGGTATATGTCACATACTTCCTCTAATATGCAAAAAACAAGACACAAAAAATAATAATGAAAAATGTATCCTCTTTTCCCAATTGCATTTTGTGTTCTGAACACTTTTGTGCAATGTCAATAAAGTTAAAGTGTTTTTTGCACCCTATTATGACCTCTTTTTAGTGTCAAGCACACTACTAGCCTTGGTCAAATTGATATCAGTGAGGAGAACCAAGTACACATACAAGTACATGGAGAAAGAAATTATCAAATGCCTTAATTTGTTGTAAAAATGCAAATTAGTTAAGAGTGTCTTGCTGAAAAAGCCTAATCTTGTAGTTTAATTTAGCATCACTCTACTAAAGCTGCTTTCAGACATGCATTCTCTCTTAAGATATAAGCTTCATGAATCCACTGTTAAAAACAACATTTTTGAGTCTTTCTATTTCATTTCATTAAATTGCTCTTTATCGTCTAACATCTAGAACAACCCACGGCCAAAAGAGAGTGAAATGCAATGATCAGTGCTCGCTTCCGTTAACGAGAAAAGCGAATCATTTGTGCCTGTCACCAAGTGGATAAGCGACAACAGGAGAGAAATTAAGCTGTCCAGTGAGTCATGACAACTAGTGCTATCGCTAAATAAAATTATATTTATTTGATTTTGGGTTTTTTTAATGTTAAGGTAGAAATGTTACACTTTTTTTGGGTGGCTCTGAAAACAATACGCCAATCAAAAGGTTTACCTAACATACTTTAGCTACAGCTAACCTTCTAGATCATCACCAACAAACACCTGCATGAAACAGCAATGTCCACAAATTATAAATGCATATACTTTTCCATATTTGGTCATTTTAGTTTGCATGTGTAGATTTATATGCATTTTGTATATGAATTGAATCATAAGGTGTCAGCTAGGTTTGTTAGCTATGATTCATACCAAAATATTACAACAAAACGATCAGAAGAGAAAACAAAGCTTATAATGTTAACAAATATACACATATAATTGGGGTTGTACGTCACAGCACAAAAGTTACCATTAACACTCAAACTCATAGTTGGAAAAATGTATATGATATAAAACAAGACAACGGCACACACAAATATATGCATGCCACTTGGTATCATCATTGTAAATCAGCAAATCAGAAGCAAACCACCCAACCAACTCCAGCAATACCAAAGTAATGTTGGTCATGCATGCTACCTGGTGTGTAGTCATCTATTTTATACAAAGCCACGTAATGATAGACTGGCATGCGACTTAACATACACTATTAAATGCCAAATCCTGACCCATTTAAAGCACACATGGTCTGAAGAGCGAAGACATACCCCACGAAAAAATCAAAGAAAGTCTTATAACAATATATTTGCATCATCTTATAGTCGGAGTAAGCGGTGAATGTATGTGTTTTAAATGAATGACAGTGAAATATATATCTGCGAGCGATTTTTCAGAATCAAAAAGAAAAAAAAAAACAATTCTTACCGCAGAATTTCTTTCCGAGTAAAAAACGTGCAATCCTGCAGTGAGAGAAAAACAGCATGTGAAAAACAAATACTTTGAATTGGAGGTTTTATAGCACTGCACATGATGACAAATCCTTTAAGGTGCAATAGAAATTTGCATAAAATGCTCACAATGACACATCTGTGAATTCATGTGAAGAATCATTACTGTAAAACGCTAAGCCGGGTGTCTGGTTTCTCCTAAACGATGATGCGTTTAAGTACATGAGAACATAATCTGCTGTTGTCTGACATGCATGTGCTGGCACACGCATTATCCAACGGCTCTACCGGGGGCACCTCCGTTTACATCTGTCTTTTGTATGAATTCTGTCTGAGCTATTCCCCTGGGTGTTAGAAGCAGAGTGCAGTCAGCTGAGCTCAAAGGGACAGCACCTTTTGCTTTCACTGATGCACCTACTCAAGACAACCATACCTGCTATGCTCCATCACACGAGAAACACTACACTGACAGTTAGAAATGGCAATACAGTCGTGCTTGTGAAGCTATAGATGCTGAGTTCTAGATTTCCTGGTGACTGAAGCAAGCTGATGCAGTATCCAATGCTCTATTTGAGCTGAAGAAAGATATAAATTCAAGTGATACTCTAGAGATAACAACTGTTAGACAAACAGAAATGGTACTCTAGGAGTAGTAACCAGAGAAGCTCTTGAGAAACTGTGTCCTGAGAGTAGAGTTTCACGGCACATCATCGCTGGCTTTGGCATCAATTATTAAGTCCACGGTGAAGCACATGATAAACCTGTGCATATGAAGATGTCTTCCTGGGAAAACCTGGATTTTTGTTACAGGGAACAAAAGGTCAGATCTTCTCAGACGATGAAAACATGAAAACCTTTTGCTATTCTGCTTATCACTATTTGAATAAAAATGTGACCATAGCTGACGACTCTATAGTAGGGTATTGGTTTTTGTCTGTCATAAATTAAATTGATAGGGGAACTAGGACCACCAAATTACCTTGGATCAGACAATCATACAAAGAAAAGGGAATAAAATGATGATTTGTGTTTTATCAGTGTAACAACATTAATGCAATAATCACAAAAAAGATGTTTAATTTCACCGAGATTTTCAGTTCACGTAGCCTTCCACTAACACGTTTTCCAGTAATATGTTTAATTGGCTGCACGTAATTAAAGACAATAAAACATTATTCACTTGAATGAATTGCAGATTCCAAACACAGGTGTGGACACGAGCTGACGTGCAAGCTTACCTGATAAGCATCAAGTTGCTCGTCGGTAAATATCGTTTGCTTATTACCCATCTTGATCAAGTAATTTGTTGCTTGTACACATTCACAGCACTGAATGTCCGAAGTCTTTTCTCAATGAAAGGCATTTAGAAGGTCCGCAGAGACAACGTCTCCGCACAAGATGAATTTATATCGTTGCAAACTCCTAAAAAGAAAATGCTATTGGTGTCCTTCCAGTCGATGTCCTCCATGACTGCAAAAGTAGATGAAGTGCGTCAAGAAAATTTGAAAATTATATCAATAATAAAGGCTTTCAGTTAAGTCGGAGCCAGTGGATGTTGTCTGCTGAACCCAAGGAGTGCAAAGTGATCTGTTCCTCCTCCTTAAGTACCCAGATGGTGTCCACCGGCGTCCAGGCAAAGCAATGGGACCTGAGCTAAGAAATGAATAAATAAAAAGGCCTACTTGTGAACTAGAGACTGCTAGCAGCAGGATTGATGTAACCTCACCTTGGGACCACTTAATTACACACTAATTAAACATTTTTTTTTCTTCTTCTATCTTATACAATAAAATGATTGATATCACTGATAACATGTAATCTGTGCTTTAATATTGCAACCAGTCCACTATTGCTCAATTATAAAATTTGGGCACTTTTTGCTCGTTTTTCAAATATACATTGTTAACCTGCAGTATGCGACGGGTGGCTATGCCAATGATGTTTAATATTACAACATGTCCACCTGAGATTTATTACAGTACAAGTTCAATATTATACTGTATTTATATATATATATGGTAATTCAGAGGAGAAAAGAAAATGTATGCACCGTTTTAATT
This sequence comes from Pelvicachromis taeniatus, assembly GCA_015108175.1. NCBI lineage: Eukaryota > Metazoa > Chordata > Actinopteri > Cichliformes > Cichlidae > Pelvicachromis > Pelvicachromis taeniatus. Next base: position 18,281 of record VURO01014942.1, read on the forward strand.
ACCATTTGGTGCAATGCATAACTATACTGCTATATACTATATAGTAGTAGCATACCACATATGCATCCCCAAAACCCCAGCATAGTGATTATCGACGGCACAGTATCAAGCCCACAACTTTTAACTGACCCGAGAACCTGTTGCACGGAAGCAGCATCTAATATATGTGCATTTCTTATTTATATATTTAATTAAGCAGGTGTGCAGCTTCTTTCAGCAGCCTGTGCCGCAGATGATCGCCTCCCCTATCCCTCCGACGGCTGCGGAGACTGAGGTCCGTCTCATCCACCTGCGTGCTATTTACAGCACGGCAGTACAGTGAGCGTGTCCTGACTGCACACCAGGACAGATGATCATTTCACATTCACCCCACAGAGCCACTACCTCTCCTAACCACCACGCTGGTTAAAAGTGTCGCTCTTTACCGGGTTAGGCAGCTTTGTATGCAGCAAAGTTGCCCAGGATGGACTCCAAGCGAGAGAAGGACCAAGGTAAGTTGTGATGGGTAGCTTGTTGCTACGTCGCTATGCTAGCCACTAGCTGCTTATGCTAGGTAGCTGTGCTTTCAGCTACAACATAACCCCTTTTTGTTTGTCACACAACATTTTGCTTATGTCATCTCATGAGGAAAAAAACAAAAACAAAGGGGAACGTTTTTAATTACATTCAAGAACCCACCCACTTTCATTCGGCTGAATCATCCTCATGTTTTAATTCACGCAGCCGCTGTCCCACAAATATAGCTAACATGGGCTAACAAAGTCCATTTAATGCCTCTGCTAACAAGTTGCAACGTTTCTGCTGGCCGACTGTGCGGTAATCTAAACGCCATGACCTTTCTTTCTGCAGGTGCAGTGCAAAACATTAGTCCCTGCTTACACCCAGTACATTCTCTGTCATTTTTAAGAATATAAATCCACGTCTGTCAGTCCTCATTTAGTTTGTGCGAAAATTAAGTATATAAAATTGTGCTGTAGATCTGAAAACATAATAAGAGGATGACCTGGAAAATAACAGAGCCCTACGTCTGTATCATTATCATCATCATCTCTGGTCAAGCGTGATTTCCTTTTACCTCTTTTAATAAGAGCTGGCTGACACTGCCTCGGGGAATCAAGCCAAATATAACTCCCTGGGTTTCTTTTATTTATGCATACAACTTGCAAGATAATGCCACATCTGTTTGTGACCCTTTCCTCAAGAGGACATCCCAGCATGCAGCCAGATATGAAATTCAGAAACTGCTTGTCTGAATTTTAATTTTTTTGGTGCCCTATTAGAGATGATTGCCTGGATTATTTGCTTATACCCTAAGCAGAACAGACACCGTGCTTCCAGCAATTTCTTTTGCAGTGCTGACTCACGAACAATGACACAGTGGGTACATGAGAATAGAAAAATAAATATGCTCTGCTCTGCTGAAGTCCAGCCACTCATATGCTTTCAGATGCAGACCATGAAAAGATAACGGCCGTGCTGCTCAAGTCACGTACGGGGGAATTTGATCTGGAGTCGATATTGTTTCTCAAATTAAGAAATCTCGGTAAGATGGAAATAATACATTAGTATTTCATTCTGCAAAATTTGCGTTTCGCTTATGATTTCAATTGTATGTCTTGTAGGTATACACGATCTTGGATGCATTGGGGAATGTATAAACCTGGAGAAACTGGACCTCTCTGGAAATAATATCACAAATTTGGCTTCTTTAGCATCTCTACGGCTTCTTTCAGTCCTCAATTTGTCTAACAACAGAGTCTCCAATTTAGGTACGATTTTAGAAGAAAAACATTCTTTTCTTGCATTATTAAGGTGATTACTGTCATGACCAGGCTTCACATTTTCTCATAAATTGGTCACTGCTTTTGTATTTCCAGAGCCCCTGCGCACTTGTGACACTTTACAGAACTTAAACGTGGCTGGTAATATCCTATCTAGGTAAGACTAAATAACCACTGAATATCTTTTTCTTTTGTCTACAGGTGATTAAAAATGTGAATATGTCACAAGCGGCTGTGTAGCTGACATAAAAGCGTAAAAGCTTTATGCATAACTTACTATGTTGTTAGGCATTTTAAGAGCACGTCTGTTTTGCCTTTCAACAGTATTGAGAGCCTACACTGCCTTGTTTCTTTGAGAAAGCTAGAAAATATACGTCTAAAAGACAACACCTATAATTACACTAATCCAGGTAATTTTGGTGACTTTGAACATTTTCCAGTGGATGGAAATTCTTGATTAATGAACTCGTGTTACGTTTCTTTGTGCCAGTGTGCAGGAGCTCTTCATATAGAACGGTAGTTCTCGAGATGTTCCCAAATATCAAAGTGCTGGATGGTAAAAAAAAAAAAAGAAAATAAAAATTCACAAAATTAATTCTTTGGACATTTAGCTGTTCAACATTAACTTGTAAGAGTTTCATGTATTAGTTAATCCGCTTAAATTGCAGGTGAAAGAGTTGTTGGGCGCGGGAGCGATCTGTACCAGTTATGCAAGGACATTGATGAGACCATAAAAGGTATATTTTTAATGAGCTGGTTGTCACACCTCGTTTACTGGATTAATTTAGTGATTATGGCACCGCTGATAGTTGTGATGCACTTGTGTTTGCCTTTGCTTGTATGATATGCCGAAACTGATATGTTCTTCCTATTGATTGATGATTAGCTGGTTTGTACAAGAATGGACAGCTTGTTGAGCATCCTGACTGCAAGCCGTGGGTGGAAGATAGTTACTGGGAGATAAAGAGATCAAATAATGCCATTATCGAAGAAGCCTATAAACAATTTAATGGTAAGAGGCTGTCTGCAGACCTGTTCCTAGATATCTAGTTGGTTGCTAACTGTATTAGATGTATAGTGTGTTCCTTGATTATTATTTTGTTTCATTTATTTTTCTTGCTACAGATGTTCTTCATGAATGCAGACTCCTCAACAACAGAGCCACTCATGTGATTTCACAGACGGAAAGATCCATGAGTCTGAAGAAGCAACCAAAACAATATGCCATCTGAGCCGGCCTATTTTGAAAACATTTGTGGGCAACATTTATCAACTTCTTTGCTTGTATGATATACCATGGCTAATGTACTGTAGGTTTTTGCAGATTTACCCATCTGTATCCAAATGCTTGACATTTACCATTGCCTGACACACATGCTCTGTCTTGCAGTGTGTGGCATTTGCTGACTTTGTACTCATCCTATGCATTGGGTATTGGACAAAACGTGTAGGTGGTGTGAAAACCTTTACCCGTACCGACAGCCCTCAGTTTGGTTCAAAGATGTCTTTACTTGCACAGTGTGCATTTTGTACCATATTGTAGCCTCCGTTTGTGCTGAGAGCTGCTTTATGCTGCTTAAGATTTTCTATTGGTTCTCAGTAATTTATAGCTTTTTTCCATTTTGCATTGCTGGAGAATTCGGGAATTTATTGTGTCCCATGCTGTGTGCTTTCTTTGTAAGTTCAATTTCTGCAAAAACAAAAAGGTGATTTAATGATTGCGTCAGCTGTTTCTACTTGTTTTATACCATAAAGTTTATTATATGTGCAAACAAAATGTGGAAAATACAGG
>VURO01014948.1:6848-21881 GCA_015108175.1 Pelvicachromis taeniatus
TTCTGGTCTCATAGTGTCTGTGTCTCTGTGTTGTGGCTTCATTCATGGTTTCTCTAGTTCTTTTGGTTTTGTGATTCATGTTCTCTCCTGCCTGTGTCCCCTCTGCTTTCCTTCAGGTTTATGTTAAGCATATGCTTTCTGTTTTATTGTGAAAGTCGTGTGGTTCCATGTTCTGTGCCTTAGGTTAATGTGTCTAGTTTTGCTTCCTAGTCTCGTCAGCCCTAATGTCTCCCAGCCGTGTTCCCACCTGTTCCTCATTCCGCTCGTTGATGGCTGTGTATTTTAGTCCTCCGTGTTCCTTTGTTCAGTGCTGGATCGTACTGTCAAGACACATTAACCTAAGGCACAGAACATGGAACCACACGACTTTCACAATAAGACAGGAAGCACATGCTTAACATAAACCTGAAGGGAAGCAGGGGGACACAGGCAGGAGAGAACATGAATCACAAAACCAAAAGAACTAGAGAAACCATGAATGAAGCCACAACAGAGAGACCAGAAGTCTAAACTAGCATAAACCACCCAGAGAATCTCAACCAGGAACAAACACTATAACGAATAGACAAAGAAAGCTCAACACAAGGAAATACAAAGAAACAAAGAACTCAAAACACAAGCTACTGAGTCACTGACTCAGGACCATGACAAATATGACAAAATGTAGAATTTCTTTTGTGTCAGACACACCTTCATTCTTCCCCTTGCATCTTTTGTGACACCTTGTACTGGGTGGGTGGAAGAGCATGGCAAAGGTTGTGTTTACGCAGATAAAATGCAGTACAGTGCACTGCCATGCCAAACAGCCGGTTTGGCATGGCATTATCACCTCCTCTTATCATGAATGCAAGCACCCTCATTTTCCAGCCTTAATTGATGCTGGTTAAGGATCATGAATGGTTCAGAATGCCAAAAGCTTGACAAAGGTCTTAGAACATGACGTGGCTTTTAATGAGCTGTTGCCAGAGCACACTTTTTGATTCTCTTTTATGTATAAATTATAAATACAAGGCCACCGAGGCACGGCACTCAAAAAAATCAGGTGAGCACATTGAATGGCAGCTCTGGTAAATGACAAGCAATCATAAAGCATTTTGTTGAACACAGCTAAGGTAACAGGTGCTGTACATTTGTACAGACCGTTACCAGTTTATATAATAAACCAGCTTATATAATAAATTAATTGATTCATTGATAAATTGAAAGCTTTTTGCTTTAGTTGACTGAATCACTGGAAACCCAACATGGCAGCAAGACTTATATATGAAATCTGAAATGTGAATTTTGCATGCAAACAACTATAGCGTACACTAGACTGACTTTAACTCACACATTTTAAATTATTATTAGTACAACAGATGCTCGAGAGCAAGTACGCATGAGTACACATAATCTCCACTGACTGCATTTCACGCTCAGCATCATGACTCTTTGTCACTCCACTCAGAATCGCAGTAATATTCCCATTTTCTGTCTTGTATTGGCGGGCTCTCCACATCAAGTCCACACATCAGTTGACCCAGACAGATTACAGCTGCCAGTGTTCTGAGAGGCATGTCAGAAGTCGTCATGAATGGTGATATTACAACAAGGAAATCGTTCACTGCAGTATATAATCTGGATAATAGAACATCGCATGAACAGACATACTGTAAGTATTACTGTTAGTATAATGAACAGTTAACCCTGCATTTATATCCCACTTTTACTAATGGATATACAGATGACTGACAATTTAATTCAAGCGCAACTCCAGATCAGGCCATGATCTGAAGGATCACCTTTATCGTATAATAGTTGTTCAACTGAACCTAGCTTTGGGAGATTTTGGGTGAACATGTTAAACAGCTTTCGTCTCTAAAACCAAATGAGAGAATACCTTTTGGAAAACCAGTATTTCTTCTCACCAATAAAAGTCCAGAGACTTGGAACTGTTCTCTGACACGTGGCATGCCTTACAAAGACACTTTATTTTGATTTTCCGAATTTCCCTTTAAATTGTTACTGGTCCTTCACATAAAGCCAGATGTTGGAACTGCACAAAAGTAATCCTGGAACAGCTTGAACTTTTTTTTTCTTTTTTTTTGCCGCTGCTAGCTGAGAACACCAGGCACTGAAAACACCCAGCTGGAAATGGCTGACAGCAATTGGAAGCGGGCCATTTTTCCAGCTATTAGATTTGCTGGATATGGAATGTTATGGTAGTATATGACTCTTAATGACTTCGATTTAGCTGATAGACCCAGTGCTAAAAACTACTACTTTGTCCCCATGTTTGTCTGATAATAGCAATGTGGATATTACCCAGACAGTAATAGTATTAACTTGTACTCCACTGGTTGTTATTTGTGGTTCAGGACTTAAATCAGAAGACTTTGGTGTTTGGTCAGTGTGGTATTTATCCCACCCCTCCATCTGCACGCACTGTGATTAGAGTGTTGGTGGAACAAAGTACATGGTACTATCATTGCAAACCATTACAAACGTGTGCTGGCCACAGGAAAAAACAAAGAACACACCACTTCAACGGATAAGATTAGAAGGACTTTTGTTTCCCTTTAGTATTCTTGAAACTGGACTGCAGAATCACCATTTCACAATGTCCATCTCTGCTGAAACCTTGCTGACAAGCAGCTAAAGCACTCAGCCTGAATGTCTGTGCATGAGGGGAAAACAACAGAGGATTCCCCAACAGTCTGTCTCCCTCTGAAAATAAAATGTGGCATGGCTACAGCTGGAAGGCTGAGTGAGGCAGCCCATCAGCCAGAAAGGAACCATGAAACCAAGTAGCCTGCCAGAGGTTCAATCATAAGCCATATCCTGTCGATCATGCAGTTAACGAGTGTGCTTTGAAAAGCAAACAAGCCAAATGCTAAATTTAAACAAGCTGGAAATGCACAGAAATGGTGACACTATAACTAATGCTGCAGATTAATTGGTGGTTGGGTACATTAGGCTTGGGTGAGACTGCCATATTTCAGCTTGTAGTTATCACCTGCAGTTCCAACTGACACGTGCTGAAGCAGGATTCAAGTGCATGTTAATGTGCTTCAATATCACAAATGAACAAACACAGTGTAGGGGTAGGTATAGTAATACCTTAGTAATATCATGACTCGTTTTATGATCACATAATCTGTTTTTGTTCATTTGTAAAAACTGGCTCTAGTAAAACCTCTATTAAACGTTCAGATTTGATGAAGACCTACCATTTCAAACTAGTACCATAACCAGTCTATACCCAATGACGTATAAACAGTCATATGTTTATTGCAATCCACATGTAAAAACAAAGACAACTTGGTCGACTTTACAATTTATACTGACACTGGGCCACGCTTTGTCACAGTTGCTCTGCTATTTCTTCCTATTCTTGGATGCAGAGAAAAAGTCCTGCAGAGGTAGGATTCGAAGATGTTACAGCCAACGCCCATAGCAGCAGATATGTTCCATGTTGAACCTCCCTCCATGTTTGAGTCTCCCAGTTCAAGTGATGGGAATTCTGGCTCTTTTTAGAGAACCGGCTGTTTTGGCTCGGCTCACTAAAAAAGAGCTGACTCTTTCAGCTCCCAAGCGGAGGTTCAGGTTGTTTTGTTGCTTTAATTAATTTATTATCAACAACCATATAAAATTATGCACAAAATGAATTACTAATGTAAAAAAAATTTGTTTTTTATTTATATATGTTTATTATATAAATATGCATTTATTTATTCACTCCACATAAAATATAAAATAAATTATTATAAAATACACAAAACAACTATTTTACAATTCAGCTTTAACTATTTAAATTTTCAGCTTTTTTCTTTTAAACAAATTTAAAATGAAAAAACACAAAACACTGCAAACCACGACACAATAAAATATAGATTAAAAAAAATCCATCCATCCATCCGCAGGGTCGCTGGACCCTATCCCAGCTGTCTTGGGGCGAGAGGTGGGGTACACCCTGGACAGGTTGCCAGTCCTACACATAGACAGACAACCACAATGCACGTGAATGCAAGCACTCCTGCATTCACACATATGGGCAATTAACCTATCCCCACAAACTGCATGTCTTTGGACTGTGGGAGGAAGCCAGAGTACCCGGAGAGAGCCCACGCAAACACGGGGAGAACACGCAAACTCCACACAGAAAGACCCCGGCCTGATGGTGGAATTGAACTCAGGACCTTCTTGCTGTGAGGTAACAGTGCTAACCACCGTGCCACCGTGCTGCCTAGATTAAAATATGTAAAAACAAAAAGAAAAAGAATGAACACCCAGATCTTTAATTAAGGTAAAGATTGGCATTTAGAAATACCAAGTGCCTCAGCTTTGAGGAGCTGATCCAGTTTCTTCTGTCAGTAATTATCTGCCCTGTTTTGGAGAAGAGTCTCTCAGAGGGGACTGATGTTGCAACAATGCACAGTCTCCATGTCATCATCTGGGTAAGACATGGATGAATTGCAGCCTTGGTCTCCCACCAGCTCAGTGGGTCTGCACTTCCCTGGCAAAGGGGCTCATCAGTGTAGGATCTCACTTCCAGTATTGCATCTGCTGAGGGATTCCTTCAGGTAGTGTCTCTACTTGCTCGTTCTTCAAAGAACCTCCAAACAGCAAATGCTTGTTGCTCCTTTTGTTCACCCTTTTCTGCCTCTTCTCCCTCTTGGTTCCCTGGCAGTGGAGTTGGTTTGCTGGATCTTGCTGCTGCAGTTATTCTCTGAAGAGCTTCATCCACCGCTTGTCATTAAAGACCAGCTTCTTGAATCTTGGATTAAGAACGGTGGTTTCAGAGAGAACAGAGTTATATTCCAGTTTGTGGAACTTTCTGTCCATGGATGCACAGAGAGCATCCACGAACTCCACCAACTTTCACTTTTCCTGGAGTTACTCTGGTTTGGTGCTCAGCGGTCACTCTCTGCAGACATGGCTGAAAAAGAGCAAATAACAAGTTTCAAAATTATGCTTTTTTTTTTTTAAATTCAGCAGTATGTTATCATTTATGATCATGTCTAATCTGCTTTTCTTACCAGTAATGCAACAAGAAGAAGAAGAAGAAGAACTACTACTACTAATAATAATAATAATGCAATAACATTTGCACACTCACCTGTCTGCACTGAGCTCCACAGTGACCTGCTCAAATGGCTCCAGAACAGTGCATGCCTCCTGTAGTACCTCCCATTTCTCTTGGCTCAGAGGGTTGACCGGTACATTGATAACTGCCAGGGTAAAGATGACTCAATCTTTGGACTCCAGAATCCATTTTAGCATATGAACGGCGGAGTTCCACCTTGTGATACATTCTTGTTTGAGCTTCAGCTCAGGCATGTCCGTCTGTTGGGTAGATTTGAACTTGTGTGCAACTGTTGCACTCCTTTGGAAAAATTCCACTATCACCTTCACTTTGTCCACAGCTGGCTTCATCACCTTCAAAGCATCTCTTACCACCAGGTTAATTGTGTGTGCAAAACACGGGTGGTGGGTCCATTTCAGGATTGTAATTGCTTTTGTTATGTTAGCTGCATTGTCAGTAACACAACAAACCGCTTTGTTTACCACATCCTACTCTTTTGCCACTTTGAGCAGCTCTTCTGCTAAGTTCTCAGAAGTGTGTCTGTCGCTGAACTCAAAACAATCCAGAAGACAGGACACCATTTTATACTTTTCAATAAAGTGACACGTAACTGAAAAGAAGGATGTGGTGGTTTTGGATGTCCAGTTGTGAGTTGTTAGACAGAGTGCTGTGGCTTTTTTAACCCTCTCTTGCAGTGATGCATGTTCTTGCTTGTCATATAGGCCTGGGATTAGTTTTGGGGAGCGTGTTTTCCTGCTTGGAATTGCATACATAGGATTCAGTGCATGAATAGACTTCCTGAATCCTTTATCATCCACAACTGAAAATGGTTGGAAATCAAGTGCAGTCATTTTTGCCAGTTCTTCATCAGTTGAGCTCTGTCGTGCTGGGGTCACAGACTTCTGCAAAAGCTCATAGAGCTCTTGGTTAGTTTAGCTGGATGTGGTGGTACACTGTATGATGCTGTATGCTGTAGATGCTGCAGCAGCAGCAACAGTTGCAGTAGACACACTGGCACCTTCTTTAATATCACACTCAACTGACTGTGTTTTATCTTCCCATTGCACTGATGGGTGGACAGTTCCCAGGTGCCTGTGCAGGTTGTTTGTGGCGTTGACTCTCTATATTATTCTTTTCTTGCAGACTCTACACTCTGCCTTTGTATTGTCAAATACATAAATGGTTCCAGATTTTACTTCTTTTCTTGGTGTCACTCATTTTCTTTACTATACCTTTCTAATGTGTCGATGTTGTCTGTTGTTGTTGCCCCTGGCTCGGTTTCTCTCTCTCCCTCCTGCTCTGTTCGTGTGCTGCTGTTGCTGCGAGTGTAACAACCGCCCCTCCCGCCTCTACTTGACGAAAATATACAGTACAAAGACATATTGACCAATCACGTGCAGCGTGAAGTGAAAAAAAGTAAGAGCGAGAGGGTGAGAGGAAAGGAAAAGCTCCTGTCGTTCAATTCAAAGAGCCGTTTCATTTGCGAACGACCCATCACTACTCAGGTTCATTTTCTCAACCTTGGTTCTCAAAAACGAGTTCAAAGCTCCCCAGTGGTGCACTTTAGAACAACTCACAGAAAACCAAATTAATCAAAACTCCTCTTTGGTACAGTGGAACAAACAGCTCATAACAGGCAAGTTCTCTTGTTTCTGTGGGGAAAACTTCTTCACCTTTAGGTTCACATCAGCCTAGTGCTTCTCCCTCACTGTGCAACTCTGGAAAAAAGGCCAAATGTAAGTGCTTGATGTCACTTTTCACTCACCTCCCTATGTAGTCAAGCTCTTTGCTGGTGTTCACTCTGGGAGAAATACCGTAATTTCCGGACTATAAGCCGCTACTTTTTGCACAAGCTTTGAACCCTGCGGCTTATTGTCCGGTGCGGCTTTTCTAAGGCTTTTTCATGATTTTTGTGACATGGTAAGAGGATTTGTTTTGGTTTGTTCCGCCATTTTGCCTGGCGGAAAGGCATGTGATCAGACACGGAAAAGAGTGCTATGTTGGTTCAGGATAAGGATTGGCTCTAAGGGCTGGGTCGGTCGGGCGGCGGTGCGCAACCCACTTTGCGGGGCTCTTCTGAGGCTGGTGGAGCAGTCGTTCCGCTGCCCTCCCCTCCCCCCGCAAGGCGGGCCGTGCACCACCGCTACTAGCAACTAGCCCACCTGCTAGCGCTACAAGCCCGCTAGCACTACTAGCCCGCTAGCACTACTAGCCCGCTAGCGCAGCTGCAGCTTTTAGTCTGGTGCGGCTAATGTATGAACAAAATATGATTTTTTCATAATTTCAAGTTGTGCGGCTAATATTCAGGTGCGCTTTGTAGTCCGGAAAATACGGTACAATATTTCCACCCAGAAGGGCCAGAATTGTAAAATTCATAATGGACATGTGGCATTTAATACAAGAGTAAAATGGATATCATGAGATTTTAAGTTCAAGATCTTCAGCAGTTTCTTGTGTTCTTATCTGTTCTATCTATACGCTATACAAGAGTAAGCTTCCTTTCCCTGTGTGAATATTTCTTTTTAGTGGAATACTGTGTGTGGGTGTATCACACAGATCCTTCCTCTGACCTGCTGGCCTCTGCAGTGAAGCTGTGGTATTGTAACCACAAGATGGTGCAGCAAACAGTTATAAGCAACAGGTCAGAACTACAGTATTCTTTGTACTGCTTAAAAAGACACTTCTTTCCAGAACAAGTGTAATCTTACACACACCAAAACCAAATATGAACATTTTGCAGGAGGTATGAGGAATGCAACTCTTTCCCTGGCAAAGTATTTACCGCATAGCATGTGTACACATAAATATACTTGCCCTGGAACTTGCAGTTTGTTGTGCTCATATAGTAGCTGTTGTGTCAACTGGCTCACAGTGTGAACAGCCACATACACACTGGAGACCAGGTTTGGCTTTGATTTAAGAGAATTAATTCACATGATTTACAACCTTTCTGTAGGAGCCCTCACTGTATTGATTTTTATAACTCCAGGGGTGAAGCTTGATAAAATGTTACTTTCATTTCATGGGTGGAAACAGAAAAGGAAGAAGGATGCTTGTGGAGGTAAAGAGAGGATTGCAGCTATTACACCTGCAGGCAGGCTGAACACTGAGGGCTTTTCTGTCACAGCAAAAGAACCTTCATCCTTCACACGTACACCCCCACACTTTGCTCGAGCTCCTGAGAACATTTTGAGCAAGACTTAAAACTGCAACAACGTGGGCATGACACAAAAGTCTTTCTGAAGCTTGAACCCCTATAAAACATCCATAACCATCAAAACCTCCATGGATCATGCCTTCGCGTTAAATACCATTAAGGATAAACCAAAATAAGTAGCTATAGTACACTACTCAGCTACCACATGAAATCCAACATGACTGCCTGATGTTAAATAGGCCTTTAAATAGGTCATGCTGCAAAACCTGATCTTACTCCTCAAAGCATGGACAATGCAAAACCCAAAGGAATCACGCATTATTCAGCAGAGAGAAGATAGTTGCAAGGCTTCTCGACTAGAGATGCAGTGATTGCAATTTTTTTTTCAAGTGTTGAACCAGGTGACCCTAAATCTTCCCTTAGTTATGCCGCAATAGACCCAGGCTGATAGAGGCTTCACATAATGTGCTGAGTATTTCTTCTTCACTCACCTCTCTTTACTCTCTCTGTGTTTATGCACCACTCTGAATTTAGTCATTACTTATCATCAAACCCAGGCTCTCTTCCACAGTGTGTCTTGGTCAGTCTTCCTCCCCTCACCCATAACCCATTGTGGCAGGTGGCTGCCCCTCCCTGAACCTGGTTCTGCCGGAGGTTTCTTCCCTACTAAAACAGACGTTTTTCCTTCCCACTGTCACCAAGTGCTTGCTGGAATTTTCTCTCTGTGATTGTAGGGTCTTTACCTTACATATGAAGAGCCTTGAGGTGACTGTTGTAGTGATTTGGTGTTATATAAATAAAACTGAATTGAAGAACATTTTTGTGCCTGATTCCAATTTTCCTGACATGAAATATAAGTAAAGAATAACTTTTCATCAAAGGAAAATATTATTATAAATAGTATTAATTACATTCATTAATTAAATATTATAAATATTATGTTGAAAGCACAGTGGCATGGTGGTTACCACTTTGGCCTGACTGCATGGGGTGGAGTGTGGAGATTACATGTTCTCCCTGACTGCTTCCTCCCACAGTCCAAACACATGCATTTCGTGAGGTTAGGTTAATTAGTGACTCTAAACTGCACATAGGTGTGAATGCCTTTTTAAAATGTTCATGTTCAGCTGGGCAAGGGGGACGATTAGATTATTTGATTTGTTGATACAAATGTTTTCACGTTTTCGTGCTTGTCCCCTGCAGTTTAATGACAAACTTTGTGTCCTCACTCACAGCGAAGAGCTTCTACGCTAACGACATGCTAACGCGTGGGAGTGGGTTTGACTCTTCGCCTGCTCCACTGCGTGCATTTTGTGCCTGCATGAAATGTACAGGCTCATTATCTGGCATGATCAGAGGCTCGTCTGAGCAAAGCACAGCGGAAATAAGGCTAAAGGTCGGTCATCTCTACACCACATGGTAAGTCAGAGTGAGATCCAGAGGCCAAGTCAACATCTTGAACACTGTTCCTCAAAACATTTGCTATCAAGGACTACTGTTACTATTAGTGGTGTATGTGATCGTATATCACGCAACAAATATCAAGCTAAAGCCTAACATTTTCTTTTGTTTACTTTTTAAAAACTTTTTTATGTTTCCTAAAAATTTCCACATTTCCATATTTACGTCCCCCACCCCCACCAACGTGGATGAGGTAGCCCTCTTCCATTTCTCAACTTACACCACGGGTATGGGCACTCTAAGGCTAGACTAACCTATTTGCAGTGAGTTGATTCACTGTCTATCATTACGTTTTTTTTGTTGCTGTTGTAATATAATTTAATTGTGCCAAATATAGGACACAAATATATAATTTAAATACTTCAGCAATAAAAAGCATGAGGAAAAAAACCAAGAAAAAAAACAGACACTGCTTATTATGTGCAGCCCCACACAGACAATTTTGTTTTCTCTGGAAGAAGCGCCTCTAACAGTGAAGTCACTTTTATTAACCTGCAAGTGGTATTTTTATCATATGACATTTAATATTTATCTTTTTACCTGATGCAGAGCTACTTGCTGTGGTGCCCCCTTGTGAATAAGAGAGCAGCCAAAAGTAGCTTTGCCTGATTCTTATTATTTGGTATTATTCAAATATGTGGTGTAGGTATTAAAGAGGAGGCAAATGATGGTTCTACTTTAAATATTTAAAAAAAAAACGGTTTGCTTGACTTTCTTTGCTTTTATTGGCTCCCAAAAGGCCGAACAAGGCGAGATGCTAATGAAATATACGTGATAACAGAACTAAAGTTACAAAATAGTTAGTTGAAAGAAGTGCTGAGTTCATGGTCTGGGGTAAATTTGCAAATGATATGCATTATGTTTCTGTTGGGATACTGAGTTCCCGAGTACTACTTGTAGCTTTACACAAGCCCTCATCTGTCCACTGCTCATTTGCACATAACAAGGCTCTAGAGGCAATAAGCACCATTGTGCCATTTGTATTTGCATGGTACTTGACATTTACACACTGGGAAAGCAATTAGGCCAGAACTAGGGTCATTAATACAGTGAACAGACTAGATGTGTTTGCTCTCATAAGCTACCTCGATATGCATTCACGGAGAAATGAATATGATGCCATCTGCATTTCTATACTAACATTTCCTCTGTGGGTCTCAGAGAGGAATAAAGATGAAATTCACAGTTGAATTCACAGTTCAATGCGCCTACTCTTCTTCTGTTCTCCTTGTATTTTGATGCTCAGCGATGTAAACATAACTTACGCTCACACACACACAAAACCTTGCATGCAAAATTTGATTTATCCATTGAAGCCTGAATCTAAGCAGTGCAAACTTTAAGCGTGCAATTTCAAGTAATTTAAAAGATAATAACAAGATAATCCAGACAAAAGCGCTGGAAACAAGACATTAGAACAGGCTGAATAAATGTTGGTCAAAAAAGCAGTTACTGCCTACCATATGACAAGTGTTCTCAAATTCCCAAAGTATTGGAACATTTCTGCTTGGAAAATAGCATTTCTAGTAAGAAAGCATGAAAGTTTATTCAGATAAAAAGGAAAATATGCCATATTAGAAAATTAGGGATCAGTGTAATCGACAGTGAACTGTTTGTATGTGATACTTTTCAAGAGTTGTAGTTTATGAAATGATTTAGTGGGGGCCAAAGGCAGTAACTAAAACCACACGGAGGCTTTTATTACAGAAGTAATTTAAAGTTAACCAAGTTTTAGTGCAGGGGTGGGCAATTTATTTTCCCAAGGGGCCACATGAGAAACTGGGACTGTTGTGGAGGGCTGCACCAGTAAGCTGAACTCAATTCTGCTCTGTAATATTTCTGCTAACAATTAACTGACTCAATAACAAGCTTAGCTGACAGCTGTTGGGTTTGAATTTTATGTTGCACAGTTCTTTGGATGCTCAGTAACCTAAGATGCATACCAAATAATTCCAATCTGTTTTTAGGCTTTTATTTCCTTTTACAACAAAATAAGAGTTGCAAATTGCTAATCTGCTGTATTTATGCCAAAATGTTGATGGTTTTGTTAAATAAAGGTGAAAGTTTTTAGCTGAATGAACAACTGATAAATGGGGGCAATACGCACAGGTTGTCTGCACTTGTGGGCACACTACACTGGTTATATTGACAGCAGGGCTTTCCCTACTGCACACCTTGGAGTTTCCTCATCCCCCCCCCCCTCCATTTTTCTTGCTTCAAACCCTCATTCTCTGAGCCAGTGAACAGCTTGTATTTTTTCCAGCTTTCTGCCTTCCTATTATCTTTCAGATGCACGCAATAGCTCTCCCTCCAGCATTCTTATTCAAACCAACAAACTGCTCGTGTGTTTTTGGTCACTTAATTTGAACAAAGATGTAAGGATTATCCTAGATGGATAAGGAAGGCAGGGCAAGCATGACAGATCGATAGCTGGAAAATGGCCACCACGGTAGAAAGTCTGCCTACTGTGGAGAAAAAGATATTTGTATAAGGAAACATTTTTTTTTTAAAGAAAATGAGAAAGTATTTGAGATTCAAAAGTTATGTATCTGGAAACTAACAAAATCAGGTACATACAAAGATCATATATTTTTATATTTGTGCAATTATGATCTTGAATTTTTGAAACAGTGTTGATAATGTTAGTTTGAGAATGTACATTATCCTCAATATTAATAATTTAAAATGTAATTCAACCACTGTGATTATTTCATCAGCGTAATGCAACTTATCACATTAATTACATGTAAATACTTTTTGGCATCATCGTGGTTTCCACTGTTGCCTTATAGCAAGAATGCTAGTATGAGATAATCAGCAGCGTGACTGTGGAAAAAAGTTAATAGCTGCTAGCCAAGAAGCTAACAAATGAGCTTCTGATACAGAAGCTGAAGTTAAACAGCTAATGCAAGCACGGTTTCTGACTCTGTCTCCATGTTATCCAGTGTGCTATTGAAGGAAAGCTTGCAGGGATCTCATTGCATTTTATTCACTCATAAGTATGTGTGAGGTAAACTGGTGATGCAGAAAACAGCTAGGCTTAATTGCCTTAAATGAACAGTGGTTAAGGGAGAGATGTGACGCTAACAGACCTTAAGCTGTTATAAAAAAGAGGTGAAGGACAAATGAGTGTTGTTTATTTGTGACTTATTGTTCAGAGTAAATCCAAAGAGACTGTGGCAAGTGTCCTTATTTGGACTGGGTAACTCCCCGCTATGATGAAAAACTCTCCTTTGCACTGCCACAGTGCAAGCTGCGCTCCATAGAGCACAATAACTGACACCATCCTGCAACGAAGGAAAATGTCTAACAAAAAAGAATCAAATCTGTGCAATATCATAATGAGCCAAGAGCATAAAGTCATTAATAACAGCAATGTTAAATGGCTGAAGGACCAGTCGATCTATTCTTATCGTGTCTTGGCCCCAACCAGCAGTTCACCAGTTCAGGTTTGACACCCACCTCCAACCTTGTTGTTCATTAATGCATGAAGCCGCTCTCCCTCCAGCCCCTATAACCACTTTCCTTCCTGACACTGCCACTGCATTAAAGGTGGGTGAGAGCAACTCTTTAGAAATAATGAGCCCAACACCCCCCTTCCCCACAAATCCAGCCCCACCACCTCAGCTCTGAGACTTACTCTCTTCCAGAGACAAAATCGTGTGAGTCATCATCACAGTATATGTAGATATTTGGGAATATGAAAATAATAACATTGCAAACATATTAAGGTTTTTTTGTGTGTGTGTTTTTATACAGTATGTAATCGAATTTGTGAAATTACATCATAGGAACTTTAGATAAGCATATACCAAATCAAATATAACAAATAACATCAGAGATCGTTTTCAGTCTTGGCAGGTTTGCAGACACCATCAACAAAACTGTCAACTCAAAGCCATCTGCTGGCTTACGGGGTTGCATATACACTAAATACACACACACACATTTACACTTGCAGACACATATGAGCTCATACACATCGGGTGTTATAATGCTGTTTGTATCTTCGTCATACTGCATATTGATTTTAACTTTTACATCCTGGAAAGTTTATTCATGCATCTTGCTATAGCTGGCAAGGAAATGCAACAAGATCAAATAGTTTGTGTCCTTATTTGAACTTGGTAGCACCAGTCAATAAGTTCATATAGTTTAACAGGCAGTCTGAAAGCCATCTTTGTCCATTCATACATCCATCCATTTTCTGCCACTTTGCAGGTTGCAATGATAGCAATCTATCCCAAGAAGTCAAGACTTCCATCTCCCTGCCCATCTCTTCCAGGGATCACTGAGGAGTTCTGCAGCCAGCCAAGAGCCATCCTAGACTGATGCTCAATCCATCTTAACTAGCTCCTTTCATTGTGGAGGAGTCGGAGTCCCTCCTGAACGACCAAACTCCTCACTCTGTAACTATGGGGAAACTTGTTTACAGCACTTGTATCTGTAGTCTCTCTCTGTCACTACCCAGAGCTCATGGTTATAGATCAGAGTATGAACACAGACTGACTGATATATCAGCAGTTTTGCTTTCATGCTCAGCTTTTTTTTCACCACAACTGAGCAGTACAGTGTCCACATCACTGCAGATGGCTGCCCCAGCCTGAGGTTGTTTCTGCCAGACATTTCTTTCTGTTAAAACTTCATTCTGCTTCCCACTGTCGCCAAGTGCTTCCTTCCTCATAGAGGGTTGTCTGATTGTTGGGGTGTTCTGTGTATTATTGTAGGGTCTTTACCTTTAAATATAGAGAGCCTTAAGGCAGACTGTTGTTGGGATTTGGCTAGTTCAACAAGGATATCCATCTATCCATCTATCCATCCATCCATCCATCCATCCATCCATCCATCCATCCATCCATCCATCCATCCATCCATCCATCCATCCATCCATCCTAAAGTATAGATATAGATATATAGATATATATAGCTGGATAGCATCCACGACTACACGCCTCTGGACCGTCGCAAGTCAATTCCCGCCTGGGACGTCTGTATACAGTAAGGGTCCTAAGGCTAGACCCCGTATGCTACGCGAGCCTACTACAGACATGAACGACAGACATAAATACAAAGTCATAAACATGAATCATGCCGGCTCGGACGTCGAGATCAACAAGGTCCACATCAGGTGTTGAGGAACCAGGACACCTGGTTGAGAAGTGGACTACAGGAATACGAAAGCATCAGTGGGCGAGAGACAAAAATTGGGTGTTGTTGGAATGCTTCTACACACACACGCACACACACACACACACACACACACATATGTATATATATATATATATATATATATATATATATATATATATATATATATATATATATATTTATATAAAAATAAAAAAATAAA
>VURO01014950.1:0-12071 GCA_015108175.1 Pelvicachromis taeniatus
GTGGGGGAGGGGGGGATAGGTGGCAGGACGGGTCAGCAGAGACAACCAGCTGGGGGCTATGGCGGAGTGCAGGTGAGGTGGTCATTTGGCGGCGTTGTCCAGGTGATCCGGGGGAGTGAAAGAGTGTCCAGAACCTCCACTGTCGGGGTGTTGTGGCAGGGAAGCAGGCAGGGGAGCCTGAGCCGCAGCAGGGTGCTGTCCAGGGTGTAACGGGCTGCAGAAGCTGGAGCAATGGGTTCCAAAGGGTCTGAGGGTGGAGAAGAAGACAGGGCTAGTACAAACGAGCTTTCCGGTGACTAGAGATTCAGCTATGAGGCCTTCACTGACGAGGGTGCGCAGACGATCTGGCAGAGGTCTGATGTGAGTGTGGGTCTCAAATACCAGTGGCTTGATAGAGGTCAGGTGTGTCGACTGATTGAAGCTCCCGCCCAGAGGTGGAGCCCAGCACTGAGGAGGATCTCCACACCCACCCAAAGCATGACAAGAAGCACCTTATCTTGGCTTTTAAACTCGAAATTAACTCCAGTTTTGGTCCTCCAAAATATCCAAATGTGGATTTTGTCTTATAAAAGATGACTCTTATTTTCCAGCTTCCGATATTTAACAGGACCTCTTAACAGGACCTCACTGCAGAGGACGTTTCTCTGCAGTGCCAGCAACATCTGACAGTTTCTGACACTCAAGCATGGGGACACCTGAATAAACTCACATGGTTTCAAAATTCTCTCTCGAAACATGATTTGAATCACACTTAAAATAATATTTTGTATTTTGTTAAAGTATACTAATGCAGTACCTGCAATAATTGTACACTTAGAGAGCTTTAAAGGTTCTGGAGTTGATTGACTAACCAAATAAGGTTCGGGTCTTATTGCTACATAAGCTGAGCAAACAGTCTTTAGAGGGGCCTCTACAGGCATGAGAGTGGTGTTGATTTTCTCATTTAACTGTCAGCAAGAAAGTGACAAAGCCTACTGTGTTTCCCACAACGTCAAACTAATGCTGGGAATATATCTTATACCGTTACTTTAATTGTTTTAGATATCAGTTTTCTTCCATAAGGGCACATATGTCACAGGCGTCTGTCGGTTAAATGTTTCCTGTATGACCAGAGTTAAAAATGTGACAAAGGGAAATGTAAAAAAACAAGTGCTCTGGTCCCTTTTCTGCACTTAACAGCGTTTTTGTGTCTTTTTGGTGATGTTGCATGGGTGGATTGTAGGTTTGTTTCTCTGCTTGATCAGTCAAGGTCAGGATACTGTATTTCTCATTCTATGGAGGATTGAAGTGCTGCTGTTCATTGAGGCGTGCAAAGCCAGCCTCGCCACTGCTCCCTTTCTCTACATGTCTCTCCCTTTTCTCCTTTTTCCATCTCTCTGTGTCACTCACTCCCATTCCGGCCTGACGGAGGCCTTTCTCCCAATACGTCCTGACCAAGCCAATGAATGTCACTACCGTGCCAAGAAAGTAATCACACCGAGCCAGTCCTTTGACACACACGGGACAAATTGAACCATTCATTGTCCATAATAAAGCAGTAAGTCTCCCTCAGGGGTTAGATGGTGTTGGGTTGCTTGTTGTATGACAGACAGGGACCGCTGTTATCAGCCTCTTCACCTCAACGACGGATAGCCTGCCTTGCAGTGATGATGGCCCTTCACGTCGGTGCTGTCACTTGTACGTCTGTATCAGTGCAGTGTGGAAGAGGCCATTGCGAGGGCTGCTTGACATCCCCTAAATACCCTGTGATTTGGACTGACACAGCCGTCGTATGTGAGGTTTGAAGATCTGGAACAAAGGCAAAGCAGTTCATATTCATTCTGGCTATGTGGCATCGGTAATCTGCAATGATGCCCGAGCTGAGATATATTACAGCACCGTGTCTGGCACCATCAACAAGGTCACATCAGATAAGAAGAAACGTGGCTTCGCTGGGAAAATGGCATTTTGTGTCACAGGCTATTAATATCAAAGGAAGTCAATAAAGTGTGTGTTTTGAAAGAGCTTTTATACAAAGCACTCTCCTTTTCAAGGTGAAATGATGAACCAATACCTCTTTAGTCAATAACAAGGATGGATACCAGATCATGTTGGATACCAGATCATGCACTTTGATTCCTTAACATTATAATATTTGTAGGAGCTTTTGGGAGGTATTTTGCCTTCACTAACTTTTCACTTTATTTTCGTATTCCTTCTGAGAGCACACCTTGTTCATTCGTCTTCCACAAGCTCCCAATGCAGGGCCTGCTTTGATTCATGCTGCCATGTCACAGAATTTCATTTGCCAAGGCCTTTAATTTTACAGTTCCCTAGTTGGTTGTCAAATACCGTAGTGTGAGAGGTAAGGAGAGGACCTGTACCAGTTTGGCAGATTTCTCCACCCCTCTGGGTAGTATAGGGGAGTTGAGGGATTTGAGCTATCATTAGTGATGTACTGCGGTGCTGAAAGAAAGCTATAGGCAGCTGGACCAGAACATGTGCGCAGGAGCTTGAGAAGTGTGAAGACTAAAATGTGTTTTCTTTTTATCTGGTGTGTTCTCTCACATCTGTGTTTTGTCCATTTTACCAACACTACCCATTTCTTTGTCCGAGGTGAGAAGGTGGTGAATCCCCTTGACATCTCAGGATCAGCAGAATGAGCGACGGGGGTGGAGACGTGGAGGGAACCAATCTCACGGTTAATTAATGATAGCTCCGTGGGGACGTACCGACACGACAGACATGTTTCATTTCCTTTGACTCGTTTCTCTCGCTCTCTGTCACTGTGTTATTTGATTTCACTTAATCTCAGCTCCAATTACATTTACACATAATCTTCAGGAGTTTTCTCCATTTTGGAAAATATAGTGGGAATTTTATATTTAAAGTAAAAAGAGTGAAAATTTAATAATTTTAAGCTTAAATAGTCATAGAATTTACTGAGTAGCAGTACATCTCCAGTATATAATACAACAATATTCATAGGTATGAAATATGAGTTTAAAACGATCAAAATAAAATTAATCTGCAAGCTGCTTTGCAACCCATCGCCACCCAGTTCTTTCTCTTCTTCCTGTGTCTGATATAACCACTGTTGTATCTGTCATCAGTCATGTTGCTGTGCGCTATGCCAGGTTTTGCTTCCAGAATACAGCCATGCCCACGGCAGATATAAATCACCACAGGATGGAAAGATTAACCATCTTTTAACTGTGCCTGAAGAATGTTTGCATTTTGTGAAAGTCCCACCACTGAAGACTGAAGCTGAAAACTGTTGTACTGCACAGTGAAAGACGAAAATGTATTCAAACTTTAGATTTATGCGCAGCAGACTAATATAGCCACTGCACTCTTTTTAAAGTGGTCTTGACTAAGCTCTCTCTTCACAGGAGGCCGTACAGCAGTTAACGTTAACGTGCCACACGTGTTTCCTATAAGACATGTCAGCTCGCTGCCCGGCTATCTCGTTGTCGAAACCAACAGTTTTTTTTGTTCATTCATTCAACAATTGAGACGTTTCTTGAATCTACGGCAGACTAGGGTGACTAATACTCACCACGATAGCTGTAGCTGCCTGCCACTGTCTCCTTCCAGCACACTGTGTACAGCCATGGTAATGCTTGTTCACAGAAATGCTAAGATTATAATAGGAAATGAAAACATTCAGGTAGTAAACGTAAGAGGTTTATAAGAAAACACAAAAACACGTTTTTTTGTATAGTTTTCTCTATACCACCTTTATACATGATAACTTGTTCCTTGTTGCCTTGTTAAGAATGGTGTACAAATGCAATCATCAAATATGAACTACATAATGACTTGTTTACACGATCGTGCTACACTGTTTACTTTAGGCAACAGTATGCCCCTCCTACCTTGATCTTGCAACTTGTCGTCTCTTTAAAAAAAAAAAAAAGGAAAGAGCTACAGTGGTTATAAGTAGACTGTGTTGAAACTGAAAGGGCCTGACAGTTATTGTGGAAGTTATGCAACACAGAATTAAAATTCTACTAGTAGCCTGCAGCATGAAAGACCGATGAGAGGATGCTAGATGGTTTCTCGTTAGCAAACAACACCAATTTTACACATGAGGTCGTGCATGTTGGACGTTGTTAGGTACTGCTTCTACATCTGCAGCTCCAGATGGAGCGTCTCAAAATTGAAAACTTCGAGTGGCGCTATCATCTGGGAGTGCGGCTTTAGAAAGGAGTGAGATTAGCAGGCTTCCATGGCCCGCTCCTGGTCTCTGCTTGGAGGGTAGTGGCCCAAAGTTACATTAGCCATGACTTCTCAAGTTGTTGCTTTGCAGGAGTTTTGCAGACAGCAGGTTTTCACAAGGGGGGAGTATGGAATTAAAAAAAAAAAAGCAGTATCTTGTCTAGGAGTCCTACCCTCCATGTTGGGAACCATTGATTTTAATAATGAAAAACAAGTTTTTACCTCTTAGCTATAAAAGGGTCAGACGGACCGACAGGCAGTTGCTGTTTTCACATTGATAGCATAAGTTCATCTTCTAAAAGTCTTGGCTGAGTTCGGCATTCACCTCAGCCTGAAGGGAATGCGATAACTCAAGAATGAAGTCTCCTAGGACGTTCACATTAATACCATCAGTGTATCTACGAGGAGGCTGAGAAGTAGCACTGGCGTGCATCAGTATTTTTTGAGTTTGGCTTCATTCTAGGTTTGCAGAAGAGTTGTATAGTGTGAGATATACTGTGGACAGAACATATGAAGTCTACTTATATCTCTTCCATGTTGCAAGTCCCTCATGGCCCCAGTTCTTTTATAAAAACTTCCTCCCATTGGGTTAGGGTTAGACATCTGTCAATTACATTTGCTGGTAATATAGAATAGACCTGATGCACAATTTCATTACAAACAAATAGAGGCACAGTTTAAGGTTTCATCGAGGTCCTTCAGCTCTGCAGAATGTTGCTGGACCAAAGAATACATTTTACGCTTGCCGATTTAATGCGGATAGTCATTTTGGGAATACTCATTAATGCAAGGCTCTCTATCATGGGAGATCAACTTCTCTCGTTCCCAATTAACTCACGCTGCCGGCGTGAGATGTTTGGGAACAATTAGGATGGGAGGCTGCAATCTAGAGTACCATGGGGGAAAACAGCTGAGGGAGAGAGACTGAGAGTGATTTGCATTGTTGCCGTGTTCTAGAAATTGCTCCCGTCCATCATCTTCAACAGGCCCGATGCTCAGGAGACGAGAAAATGAGAGGTAAATTGTTTGTCGTTTAATTGGGCTTTTTTCTGCTGAGAAGCAGCAATTGTTCCTATATTGATGCGTTTAGATACGCACGCCACAATAACTGTGATGTTTCGTTGAATGACACGGATTCTGTGCGATTTCTGATGTTTTCTGATCAACTTGGGGGTGTGTTGGTGGAGCCTTACACGAAAGACGGGGCTCCATGCAGCCATGCATCCACCTCACACTGTTGCTGGATACAGTTTCACCCGCTAAGCTCACGTGATGCTGCTCTCCACCGCTACATTTCCTCACCGCTCTCCTCAAATTGCTTCCATCTCTCTGTCGGTAAAGTACATCAGGGATGTTGCTTAACACCTGGGGTTATATGATAATCACTGATTTATTCTCTCTTCAAGCGGTAGCAAGGAAGACACTGCGTAGCGTGCTGCGTGTCTCCACGTGGTAGCCTGCTAGATGATGTTTGATGAGTGTGTTCATCTGCTCATGTGTGAGAGCAACGCAGGTGTGAGCACGAGCAGGCAGACGCGCTCCACTTCTCCGGCCTGCTGTCAGTCGTCTCGTCTCTTCAGTTAGTTAGTCTCTGTGATCACCTTCCCACACAGCCCACACTTGCCAGTAATTGTGTAAAGGTCAAACTAGTAGGCAGGTGTTCCTAGGATTTCTTTCTTTATTCCTTCTCTTCCCTTCCAATTTTTTTTCTTTGTCTGTATCTCTGACCACCCAGCACAGCACCCCAGCTCACTGTGTATTCTTGGAGATGAATGCTGGAGGTCCGCTAGTTGCTCGGTGTAGGTCCAATTAGGAGACAGCAGACTGATGGGGATCATGCTGGTGCGTGTGGCTTCATTAAGGCAGACACACACAGACACACACATGCACTCAGAGAGTTTGTACAAGGATCTCTTAATCTTTGTCTCTCACATTTCCAACATGCACAAGCAAATTAAGCTGCTGTAATTTGCATAAGTCTGTGCACACATATAAAAAAAACATCACTCAGGCCTGTTGTGGCCACATCCACTCACGCTGTCAAAACACAGACGCAAAGCTATCAAAGACTTTTCATCATGCGCTATCAAATAGTGCCCCCCTACCACCAACATGACAACCTCATTTCAGCACTGTCATGGACTGTCTGTCTACTCTGTCACCAGAATTTGTTTCCAACATCCGGTTGTAATTTCCTCAGTGAATTGTGCTCGTCACTCTTTTTTTTTTTTAGAGAAAATGTACATAGGGCTGTTTCTATTAGATCTCTGTGTGAATACTTTATATTTGTAGAAATTTATGTCCACAAATCTTGTGTTTCTTCTTCTTCTGTCACTTTGTGAGAAAGCTTGTGTGTGTTTGCATTCAAGGTAGTTTGTCTCTCAGTGTGTGAGAACCAGCAGCTAGCTCCAGGGGTTTTGGACCATGGGAGGTTTTGTAATGGATGTCCCCCATGCCTCACAACACATCTTATCTGGATCCCACGGGAATGCTTGTATGTGTGTGTGTGTGTAAACCTGTCTTGTCAGCCGCCACTGTCACGGCAGGACACTCACAAACCAAGAGGCAAACAAAAAAAAAAGACACATATCAGCTACACACCCACACAGACACGCACATGTTGTGCAGTTTGTTTCTGCAGGACATCCAGCACATGCACTGGGTGGTACACAGGCTCACCGCATGCTGTGCTCCTCCAGAGACGGCTGACTGGTTAAAACATGATACGCATGTCCAACTAAAACTTTCAACTTACAACTGAAGCGAGAAGGTGACACTACCCAAATGAAAAGGCGATATTTAAGCCCTGAATGCTGACTTTGAATGTTCGTGTTTACGGAATCTGTTCAGATGAAATGTTCTCGATTGGTATGCTTGGTAGGTTTTCCTTAATGATTAATTATTTGATGAAGTTCAACCTTTGATTATAAATATTTCAGATGCATTTTACTGAGTTCTGTTTTATGTGTATGAGGAAAAAGAATCTTTCCTTTCTCTGAGTGAATGAATGTTAATTATCAAATATGCAAACCACAAATCAACCACAGCGCTAATTTAAGCAGACTATGATGTCAAGCTCTGCCACAGTTGCATAACATCAGCTGATCTTAGCTCAGCTAATGGCTCAGCTGATAGCCGAACAATAAAACACTTGCCGCAATAAAACACTTGCGGCGTGTGTTATTTAAGCTGCTTTAGCCTGCCTATGTTCATATGATGTCATTGCTAACACATTGGGCTTATATAGAAATAGATCCGCGGTTTGAGACTGGAGAGAGACACACAACCTAGCTTTGGTTGCTTCATAAGCTAGTGTTCTCCTGGTGCCAGTCCCAAACCTGGATAAATGGGAGGCTTTCATCAGGAAGGGAATCCGGCGTAAAATTGGTGCCACATCAAACATACAGATCTATCTGCTGTGGTGACAGCTTGGGAAATAAAGAAGCAGCTCAAAGGACCCAGCCTCCCAACCACTGCCGCTCTTCTGTAAGCTGCTTTCCAGCCCACCTCCACGCTGGCTCCATTCATTCTGTTGTGACTTTATCAGAGTCGTATCTGTCATAACTGATTCCTGCTCTCTTCTGTGCTCGGGTCCAACCACTCTACTGCTCTCCTGCTGTCCTCACAGGCATGTGGAAGAATGGGGACATCCCAGAACAGCGTCTGTAGAAGGAAAAGAACGATCTTCTATGGTTTATATTTGTCCTGACAAATAACTTTGTCAAATAACGTTTTAGGCAAAGGATGATCAGTTATGGATGCCTAAGCCATCTTAAATAGTTATTCCAAGCATAGCATCCCAAATCCAGATTCTCCTTCTTATTACGGTCATCTCTCCCACCGTGCATGAATGGTCACAATGGAGCACTCGGTATTAAATCCTGCTTTTTAAACCGTTATTTGAAATTGTGAGGTTGCTGTGAGATCCCACGCTGCACTCTTTGTGGCGTTTAATTAACTTTTTCCCAGCACAACAGTTCTGGGAACAAAACTATTCTAAAAGTTTAACTTTAGATTCATGAAGGTCCTGCTTTCCTGTGAAAACACCGCCTTCTGTCTTTACACTAAGAAAGGTCAAAGAGATATTTTATTAAACACAAAACAGACACTGGTTATTGCATGTATCTCTGAAAGAAAGCTAAATTTTTTTGAAGTGTTACTATAGCAACACCATTGTAGGTCTTCTTTTTTTCCAAGTGCAGTTAAGGCTTAAGTTTACAGCCATGTTCACAGGCATGGTAACTTTATTCAGGAATAAAGAATCTACACACACTGCCGCAGTGTGACTACATATGCAGCCAGCCTGCGATACGCACTGGAGTGTGTGAGTTTATGTCCACGAACGAGAGAGAAAGAGACCAGATATATACGCCGCACTGCTGTATCTGTGCGTACAGATACCGCCGTGTGTCTGTGAGAGGCAGTAGGATTTAATTAAATATGTATCACACAGACAAAGCCTTTGATGTTGCGGAGCAATAATGTGTTCTGTTTCATTGCTCAGCTGGGCTGTTAGCAAAGCCCAGTGATATTTCTCCTCTGTGACCACCGAGAGTCTGAGCAAAGTCCAACCAAACCTGTTGCTTTTAATAGTAGCGAGCCGGGGATAATTATAAGGACGGGGAGTCATCCTTACGTGTGTGCAAGCATGTATAAGATACTGTGAGAGGGCTCCGACGTACAGAATATTTGGAGTAATTTCTCTGTTGGTTAGTGATTATGTTTCAACTTTCATCTTCAAAAACGGGGCAAAATCAAAACGCTTAATTTGGTTTGTGCTCATTAAGTAGTGAAACCAAAAGGGAGCGCGGGCTAATACGGGATACGATAAACTGCCGGCAACAGCCATTACATGATGCCTTCATTGATTTACAGCTATGAAGTCATAAAAGCCTCTGACTTTGAAAAGTGCTGAAATGAAATGAAAGAGGAGACCAAAATGTAGTCCGCAAGACGAAAGAGCCAGGCTGTAGCAGCTGCTTCACACCTTCTCAGCTGAAGGGATCGTCTTACTTATTGAGTGTATTCTTCCAGCTGGCAAGGTCAGTTCAGTTTTTCTTATAAAGCTGAAAATACAAGCCCACCTAGCTTTAGCTAGCTTTAGCCAGCCATGCTTTGGGATGATATATTAGACTCATGAGATACCATTACAGCAACAATGTTATAGCGGTCTTAAGCTGTTAAACTCACTGGTGTTTTGCACAGGATGAGACGGAAGTTGCAGATCACTGTGAAAAGCCTGGATTAAGAAGACTCATCCAGAATTAAATTTCCCAGTAATGTGATTAGATTTACTGCGAGCCTCGTTAAAATATGTATATTCATGATTTAATAAGACGGAGCCCAAGAGGACATCAAGCGCAGACCGCATCAATACACAATGAAGGCAGAGATGTTAGAAGGGAAATTCTGCACAGCAGCAAGTGTTAAACTTAAAAATGCATGCGCGGAGAATGAAATTAGGCAAAAAAAAAAAAAAAAATTAAAAAATGAAGGAACGCACTACCATTAAAAATGGCGAACATTTGGCGGCACTTGAAATTCCGACAGTGAACACAGAAGTGGAGACAAGAACAGATGTTTGCTCCTCTTTTAAATTATTTCGCTGCAGAGCTGTCGTAATCACATCATCCTGGATTCAAGCCCAGCGTGATTAATGTGGACTTAAAATGTACAAAATTAATTGATTGGCAACAAGTGCGATAACCAGTTTGGTAGCTGGAAAATGAAAAATGCATGGTTCCGGCTTCACTGAAGTGAAGATTTTCTGTTTTGTTTGAGTTCGGGGGGTTTAACTGTAAATTTGCAGTTTTTGACTTAATGATCAGAAAGAAATAAGAGGAGTGCTGCAACAGTCTTGATAAAAACAATCAGCTGTTCCTCGAGGACATGGCCCGAGTTGTCAGCACGGAGCAAAGGACTCTGGTTGATCCATGTATTAATAAACAGGCTTCTATTTTAAAAATGAAAGCCAGTACTTTCATTATTAACAAGCAGTTTTTCTTTCATAATCAGAAATAAATAAGTCAGCTTCGGTTCTGGGAAATGATGAACGCTGATGATGATGATGTGATGAGCATCTTGAACAATTTTCTGGTATTTTATAGAGCAGGCAGTCAACAAGTCATCGTGGAATTACAGTTCAGATTAATAAAAACATTAAAGATTTTCGCAGAACTCTTCATTTTGAAGGAAATTTACTGACTGGATGAGGTGAGCCTGAACCCTCCCTTAGCTACGCAGTAAAAGGCCTAAGCTGCTGGGGATTTCCCATGATGCTGAGTGTTTCTTCTTCGTACACATCACTCTGTATTTAATCATTAGTTATTATTAATCTCTGGCTCTCTCCCACAGTGTTTCTTTTGTCATGTCTCTCTCGCCCCCTACGGGTCGCAGCAGATGGCCGCCCCTCCCGAGCCTGGCTCTGCTGCAAGTGTCTTCCTGTTAAAAGGGAGTTTTTCCTTCCCACTGTCACCGAGTACTTGCTCATAGGGGGTCTTCTGATTGTTGGAGTGTTCCTTTGTTACCTTACAACATAAAGCATGTTGAGGCAACTGTTGTTGTGATTTGGTGCTATATAAATAAAATGGACTTGAATTAAATAGTGCAGCAACAGTGAGTGTCAGGGAATAAGTCTGAGGGCTTAAATGAATTAACTTACTTTGAAAAAAGACATAAGTAATCTTGTTTTCAGTGATAACTGTGCATTATGCAACACGGCCTCTGGTTTGAAGTTAGCTCAGTTCTGTTGAGAGCGCCCAGTGTTTTGTGAACCTCAATAAAATGAAGCCTTTTCCCATTTCCGTCCTGTCCCGACTACTCCACTCACACACATGCCCACACGCTCTCATCTTCTCCCGGCTTTTTTCTTCAGTCACAGCTTTCAGCGAAGCTCGACACCGCATCCACACGAATTCCTCACTTCCACTTTGAACTGAGAACCACAATTGGTAACACAAACCGTAACTCTGACCCGTAATCGCTGCTACAATTTCACCTGAGGACGGCGCGGTCTTGCATAGAGAGGAGAAATTTCTCCACACGTCCTGCCCGCTCACCTCAGATCTTCTGCCCCTCGTGCCCACCCTCTGCCTTCCGGCAGTCTTGTTTCTGTATTTGTCTGCATACATGCATGCGGACGAGTGTGTTTGTCACAGGGCTTCCCTGATGACCTTGTGTGCTGCACCAGGGGGGTGATTAAGGATCGGGGCCAAAGACCATTTCCTTTTCATGGGAAGATGAATGACCCTGTTTGAAAGTGGCTGCCTATGGCCTCGGGGCAATTAGAGTTTGCTGTGAGCCAGCAACGCTCACTGCTCTGTGTACAAAGGCAGGTCCTTGAGAAAAAGAGAAATACTCGGCACATAACCCATTCTGCTGAAACCAGCCCGCCGCAGTAACGGGGAACAAATTAAATGATTTTTTTCCCCCTTTTTTTTCTCTACATTTCCAGCTGTTCCCCACCTCTGCTCTCCTCTTGCCTCCTATCCATTTCTCCATACACCTGGGAAGAAGAAAAAAATGTGCTGACTGTAGGAGGGCACTAAGAAAGGCCCACCAAGGGTGCTCATTCAAAATATCAATATTAGATCTAGCAAACCATTTAGCATGTGACTTTGTCCCTCTAAATTTGTTCTTGGAGCTCGTTTCGCTGACATCTATACACTATATTTTAGTGCTATTTGTTTTTGCTTGACTTCTACAACAGTTTGATTACTAATGAAGACAAAGTGATGGAATAAGTTCACCACTGTGTGATATTTTTCACATGCTTCTGTGCTTTTTTTTTTTTTTTTTTACTTGATAAAGCATTATTTTTTTAAAAAAAAAAAAAAAAAAAAAAAAAAAAAAAAAAAAAAGGGAAAAAGGGA
>VURO01014950.1:51380-86061 GCA_015108175.1 Pelvicachromis taeniatus
GGTTACAGTATGTTACAGTATACTGTAACATACTGTAACCTACTGTAACATGCTGTTACATACTGTAACATATGTTACAGTATGTTACAGTATGTTACAGTATGGAACAGTAGGTTACAGTATGTTACAGTATGGAACAGTATGTTACAGTAGGTTACAGTATGGAACAGTATGTTACAGTAGGTTATAGTATACTGTAACATACTGTTCCATACTGTAACCTACTGTAACATACTGTTACATACTATAACCTACTGTAACATACTGTAACCTACTGTTCCATACTGTAACCTACTGTAACATACTGTTACATACTATAACCTACTGTTACATACTGTAACATACTGTAACCTACTGTAACATACTGTTAAATGTTACCCAATTTTCCTTTTTCCGAGGATATGTTTCGCTGCTCTGTAGCTCATTTTTGATCATTTCTGGAAATTTCAAAGTGGTTAGAAAGAAAACCATCTCTACAAAAGCATTTGAGCCAGCCATGCTGAGGACAAATGAGACAATGCTAAACAAGTTCCCGAGCTAGCGGGGCCTACGCTACCTTCTGCACTGGCTAGGTGGGCCTGGCTAGCTACGGGTGTATCAAGGGTGTAAAGCCGAGTCTCCAATTCAGTGATCCTGGCCTCCGGAGCTGCAGACAGGCTACATTTATTACAGGTATCATTACTGCTAAAGGAGGCCGAGGAGTAACTAAACAAAGTGCAGGAGGGGCGGGTGAAGAGGCCATGCTGCTAGCTGTAAGCTAAGCTAATCTAGCAAAGACACAGTGAATGAGGGACCAAGCAGCGAAGGCATACAGGTCACAGGTGAAAAGTCTTCAAAGTGGAGTTTTTATTTTCTCCTCCAAGAAGTTCAAAAAGTCGGCCATCTTGGATACAACTTTTGTTTTTTCAATAGGAAGAGGGTCATGTGACACATCAAACTTATTGGTAATGTCACAAGAAAAAAAAAAAAGGTGTGCTTGGTTTCAGCGTAACTTTATTCTTTCATTTTATTTTACAAACAGGACTTTAACATCACCAACCATTCCCATTTTATTAAGGTGTATCCATATAAATGGCCCACCCTGTATTTCTTAAAGTTTCGCTTTAAAAAAAAAAAAAATGTCACGGTCTCAGTCCTGAGCACATTCGCCGGCTGCCTGGCTGAGGTAGTCGAGGAGGATTAGCGTCGAGTGCAAGGCCTCTCGCTACATTTAGTTCTGCATGAGCACCGGGCATGTAGAGTTGGTGTGTTTGTGTGTGTTTGTAGAGACAGATAAAGGTTTGCTAAAGGTTGAACTAATCTGCGAGAGGTTTGGCCACGTCAACTGTGGAGTCGTCCAGGTCTGAACTGGTCAGGCATTTGAGAGGGGCTGTGGCAGAGGGAAGAAGAAAAGATACACAGTTACAGTCCCGCTTCATTTACTAACCAATCATAGCGCGACATTTGTGAACAAGACATTTCTCACGATCGTCAATCCCACTAACAAGGCGTATAAAACATGATTTGCACTACCTTCTACAGCCGAGGAAGTCATGACCACGTGTGGTAATTGCTCTGTATATTAACACCAGTGTTAAACAGCCATGGACATGTTTTGGCCTCCATAAATCTCTGCGGTAAAATGGACACAAAGCCACAGAAAGTACGCTCCTCTCGCACTGAGCCAAATATTTGTAAGCGGCTTAGGAAAGTGCTACAAGTGATTTTGGCTGAGAGCCACTGGCAGTGATACCGGCAGACTCATTTCCAGAGCGCTGATGGAAAGTTTCAGCGCCGGGTGCCATGTTTACATACTAAATGAAAGCGAGACTGTGCCCTGAATGTAACGTGAAATTCGAGTTATTGGTGAGCATTATACAGAAATCAATGCAGATCAGAAACACTGAAACAAAGCACTTGTTTTAAACATCTATTTCACTACAGTCGGAATACAGTTATTTAGAAAAATAACAATACTTTCACAATCATTTTACAAATGAGATTATTTTCTTACAACACTAAAAAGACTGAGAGGAAAATAGTGGCCTACTGCAAATGATTGGCGATACAGAGATGCAGGAAATATACGACTACCATCAAACCATAGAACAGAAAGGCTGTCAGAGCTGCTCCGTACTCACACAGCGTGTCAGAGCTCTCCGAGCTGCTAGGGAACGTGCTGGAGCCTTTGATAGTGGGAGAAAGAGCAGCCAGTTTGAGGCTCCTGGAAGTGGCATCCAACTTCTCATGCTGGAAGAGGAGGACATCATAACGGTAATGTAGGCTACACACCAGATTTACAGAAGACAAAACCAAAGACATACAGACAGACAGACAGACAGACAGACAGACAGACAGACAGACAGACAGACAGACAGACACACCGGCTCTTTGGGTGGAAAGGGGAAAGAAAACTTCCAAGAGATTTATAGCAGTAGAGAGCCTGAGGATGACACCCGAGTACATCCACAACCAGTGCATCCACTCTGCTGTCAGGTTATGTTACATCTGGATAAAGATAATCTAATGCAATCGAATGCAGCCGTCCTGCTATAAATCCAGCCTCCGTGAAGGTGATAAACTCTAGTTTTTATTGAAACTGTTTTAGAAAAATGTCGAATCAGCTGTACGGTTGTTTCGGAGGCTACGGTCTGTGCTGCTGATGCATTTCTATGACTTTATTCACCCTTTTACATCACTGAGTCTAAGACGGCAGCTTGCTGACTTGAATGATTCGCCAGTGTTCAGCTCGTGATGTGAAGATGCAAAAAGCCGGTGAATTGAATGAACGGACAATCCGTCGAGTAGAGAGATTATGAGTGTGGCTTTACTGATACGGCTCAACGACACCGCTTAATTTAACAATAATGTAAAATTTCCATTATGCCATGCACTGATCAACATGGACAGCATGCAGGATTCTTAGATTATAGCTAAAATAAACCTTGTCTGAGTGAGTCTGGGCTCAGGGAAGGGAACAAAGGGGAGAAATGCCCCTTTCCGCGCTAAAGGAATGGGGCTGCTTTCCCCAAAATACCTGTATGCATATCAAAAATGCTCTACAAAATGATTTACATAAGCAATCTCAGTCGTTCCAGTAAGTATACGCCAAAAAGTCATAACATTAAAACCTGGCCACCTACTTAATCACTCCAGGAGACAACAGAGACCACCCCACCTGCACCACCTCAAGGCAATGACGCACAGAGGGCTTTCCTCCATCACTTTGCAAAAAGAAAAACTGCTCAGCGTCTTAGGCATCCAGCATCTACTGGAACAAACCCGATCCACAAAATGTTCCAGCCGCTGCCAACGTCCCATTGCCACACGCCACAACATGTCAGAGGCTGTTTAGGAGGCAGGAGGAAAAGTCGCGCAGTATAAAGCAGGTGTTTTGTACCTGTGCTGGCAGACTTCAGCCTGCATGTTTACAGGTCTCCAAAAACGCTGGGTAAAATGTGCCAGTTTGAAAAAATCTCTTAATATTCTGTGGTTCTTTTGCAAGGTCCACAAAGGTGCTGCGGCTGGTTAAAGTATGACACGGAGCGCATGGTCTCTTTTATCCTCAGGATATGGATCACTAACTTTCCAGATGTCCTTTGAGGACAGAGGAGCGACTGACCAAAGACATAATCTGAGCAGAAAAGCCAGAGAGCCTCAGCTAAATGTGATGTGGAAGCTGTTTGTAAGCACTGCTGACTCTGTTTAAGATGGAAGTCTTATAAAGACATTTCATCCATCGTTTTTCCTTAAACAAACCCCGAGTGGGCAGCAGCTATTAAGCTAATGCAATCGCCACTTATCAGTCAACGCGGGAGTCATTTGGCAAACCAATGGGGTAATCTGGCAGATTAAAACCATTTACAAAGTGACTGTATAGCTGTTTAGGGGAGGCTGTAAACTGCTGATGGCAATCAGCTGTCAACAACGATGTCTTGACGACTCCCTCGGCTGCTCTATAACAGAGAGGATGACAGTAGCAATTAACTGTGAGTGGTAAATTCAAGTTGGGGTTTGGTTTTTGGGGCGAGTATACATTAGTGGCACCCCCAGAACTTGTCCTGCTCTGTCCATCCATGCTACGTTACCACTGTGTGAATTTATTCATTTATTCATACAAGCTGCAAATGAGGTGCAGTGCACACACTGGCATCTGTGTGGGTGAGCCAGACTCATAACCGACTCTCAAAGTCAGGCTATCCTTATCCAAACAGCTGCTGTTTGAACAAAGCGCTGCAATTAGTGACTGAAATAGAAAAAGTGTAGGGTGTTGTTTTAAAGTATCGTCTCTTGCTAAGCATCAAGGTACTGCAACTGTGTGTGTGTGCGTCTATCATACTCTATACTCTTGGATCCTGCGTTTGGACTCATCCAGCTGGTGCTGCAGGTCCCAGACCATCTCTTTGTGTTTGGTGTAGCGCTCCTCTACCATCTCCCTCTGCTGCTGTGAATCCTGAACACACAAGACGGAGGCTGTGACATCAGACTGTATGACTATTTGTAAACAGGCAGAAAAGGATAAAAGCCCAAGAATCTAAACAATCTTTAACAGTTTTTTTTGTCTCTCTTTTTTGGTTAATTAGTCAGAGAACAACTGAATAAATCGTGGTGTCAAAGTGTACAGGCTAAACTTCTGAATTTAATTTGAAATCTAAAGGAACTCAGCAGTGCTTCTTATAACAGTAAATTAGAGTCTGGCAGTCCATCACGCAGCTGTGCAGGACTCTGCAAACTACACAATATCTGGATGTGACAGCACTTCTCACAGGTGGGAGTGATTTTTAAAACAAGACAAATATATAGTTATTTAAGGTTTCGTTAGAGTTATCAAATCGATCTACACTGACTACTAGTAAGCAATGAGAATAAGAAAAACGGGCATACTTGCCTATTTGGCAAAAACTCAACAAAAGAACCATGAAATATTTAGCTGTGGCACACTGGTATTGGTGTGTATGGTGTCAACATGAGATAATAGGCTCTCTGTCCCTGCCAGGTTAGACTGCGTCACTCCCACAGGTGCAGTTAAGCTGTTGTTATGCTGGTGAGTAAAAGCACCGAGGAAAAGCAACCTGCTGAGGCTCAATTCTTCATTTACTTACTGAAGTGTTTTTCTGCTCTGACCCGAAACAAACGGCCCCATACCCGTCATGCTGAGCTACTTACTGTGCCCTGCGCCTTGACTCGGGTCTGTCTACAGTTTGTGGTTGGCTTGGTTGACTCACAGTTTGGTGCTCCTGCACTCTGCACTGGTTTGAATTCATTATTACACTATTAAAGTTTGTTTTTCTAAATCCAGCCTTTCAATTATTCGTTAGGTTCAATTGTTTGAGATTCATTTCTGACTGCATCCTCTCTGATGTTGTGATGCAACTGCATTTGAAGGCTGATAATTGTTTTTAACATCACTGGATGCTTAATGGTTCCTTTAGCAGTGTTGGCTTTTTCTTGTTTTGTGTATTAGCAAACACATGGCTTGGCAACAGCTAAGCTGAGCTTAGATAGCTGAGCAAAGGCATAAAATCTTTTAGGCCTCTGACTATAAACTTAGCAGTGCTCATCAGCAGTGCTGAGTTGCTGCTTCATGCTGATAGCATCATGATACGGTGCTTTAACCATGGAAGATGCAATTAGTCACATCTGCCCAGTGCTGAGCCTCCTACAGCTGTTTTAATGCTTCAATGTATGTTTCAGGACTAAGAGGACGATCAGGCCATTTAGGTTAGTTTGACAAAAGGGAGATGCAGACAGAACTTTAAAGTAAAAACAAAACAATCTTGTTGCAGCAGCTTAATGAGGGAATCCTCCTTATGTTATGATGATTGCAAGTTTAACTGGCTCTTGTGTTTTGTCCATTACGTTTGCCTGCTAATCACTTGTGCAGTGGTAATGTACTGGTAAAGTTAGTAAAGCATCAATTCCATGATTTCGCGATTAATAATCCATGATTATGGGATTCAATCCTCTTATATGTGACTACTCCGAATTAACTGTGCAATTACTTGGTTCATTTTTGCAAATTCATTAACAGTCAAATAAAATAAGTCCAGATTTTATGTGATCCTCACCTCTAAATCTCTGAGGTTCTCCATAAGATACTGTGTTTCTGGAATTGACTCCAAGCGGTCCAGGGCTGCTTTTGTATTCTTAAAAACAGAAGAAGAAAACACACACACACACACACACGCGCACGCACGCAAGAATATTTAACAAATTTAAGTGGAAGATATTGAAAGATGTCAGAACTGAAAACAGCATCTGTTTTTTTAACATCATAAATACAAGTTATCTAAGTGATCCCGATGCAGATGTCAGTATATCCAATAACACAAAGAGGAACCCCAAAAACCATAAACAAGTAGACTACACAATGTTACAAGGCCAAAACAACCCGTGGAGATTTACTGATTAATAATATTGGGCCCACTTCCCAATTCCATTAATTGCCTCTCCTTTTCCCTCACCACTTTTTTCTCGTTCATCAGCACTTCTCACTTACAACCAACAAAAAAGATCAAAGAACAACAAGCGAGGAAGGGACAGTCGATGAAATAAGAGTGAAATGAGACGTCGCTCCGAGTCAAGGATCATCTTAAACGATAATTGCAGATGAAGGTTGCACAGCTGGATGAGACGTTCATGTGTTTTAACGGCTCTGCAGAGTCGACTGACGCCTTTGTATTTGCACACATAATGGATTTACTGCCTAAATAACAAGGGTCCATGGCTGATACTGTTAGCAGCACAGTTATGTATTATTTATACCCTCCCACATGACAGTACTGAGTGTGGAGTACCAGACACTGCATACAAAATTAACCTGAATTCTGACTGTGTACAGATCAGTCCGAAGTTATTTTGTAAATGCATTTATGATCCAGATACCAGATCCATAATGGACTTCAAAATAAAAGTTTCAACACATTTCAAGGTGAAAACATGAGCAAAAATATGATGTTTTTCTGTACTTGACCACATACGCCCCCAAAAAAGAGCAGACACATGGCAGACAGGTGAAAAAAAGAAATGCAGCACCAAAAAAAACAAACCTTTGGAATAATTCAGCAGGCTGGCTAATGTATCTACTGTGATCATTGACACGTCCTGTACAATGTATGACGCCTAACAGCAAATCTTTGCACAATGAAAAAAGCAGCGCAACGTGTGGAACTGAGCTGTGTGCAAAGTCTACACGAAATGATGCTTTCTACTAAATTTAATGGCAACAAAAACAAAAGCACAGTGGCATTAAATATATATATGACAGTTCAGACTAGAGTATGAAGGTGAAGGTATGAAATCAAATGTCCCCCATGGCACACAACTTCTACCTTTGTGGTGAACTACGTCTGAGGACAGGGTCCAGCTACAAACTTAAGACATTAGTTGAAAGGGAGACATCCAACCTGGGCACTGCATTCAAATATGGTGGCAGGAACATGATGGCTTCCACAAACTGCAAAGCTTCTCTTATGTGTTTTTAATGGATTCATTATAAGTTTCTGAGATTAAATCCGTTTCTTAGAAGATGCACTACGACACAATTATATGTATATTTATGAGTACAATAAAAAAAAATCCTGTAAAACAACCTCAAAAAGTTACTAACTGTACCTTTAAGTCTTTTCACAACATCTCCTTTCTGTTTCAGCCCGACCAATTTGAAATAAAAAAAAATGAAGGTGTGCCTAAACAGACATGATGTCATACTGCTTGGTCAATTCAAAAGCTAATTGAGGACTTGTTACAACACACTCAGCACAATCTTTAATTAAGTACTACTCCAGCTGCACTCCATTCTATTCATCTCTTCACTGTACCTTCAATAGCCTTTTTGTTCACATTCAGATGGAGCATTTAAGCATCAAAAGAGCTGGCTGTTACAAGGCGTCACACTGATTGCTACACTGAATGGCACCCTGACATGCAAGTAAGATCTACTTGATGATCCCAATTTCCCAGGCTGGTGACAGATGGGTCGATGAGTCCTGCCACTTTGTGACTGCAGTAAGCAAAAATGATGTGAGTTGTTGGTGGTCAGGGCGATTTCTCCTTTCTTTCTTGTAACAACTAATTGAAGCCTGAAGTAGACAAGCATGCTGCATAATAGTGATGGATGGACAGCGTGGCTGGGGTGGCTTTGTTTATTTATTTATTTTAAAGAGAGTAATAAGTGATCGGGTCAATACGCTCTTTCAGTGGTGCTAATTAATTTCTGACTGACGTGTAATAGCTTATTAGAGATGTTAGTGGTAGACGTTAACCGTTCGGATGGTGAGGTCGATGCTGCATTGTCAGTACAGCTTGGTTCTTAACCTCATCAGAAAGACTGATGATGATTAACAGAGCTCTGAGCCTTGACTACAGAAATCATTTCTGTGTTAGCCTCGATGGGCTGCTAAGCAAGCACAGCCCTAGGTGAACCTGCCTACATGGCTCAACCAAACAGAGCTGAAAGTCAAACCTGAAAAAAAACTAAACAAATAATAATGGAAAAATAACAGAAAACATTACACCTTACCATCTCCAGATCCAAAATACGGTCCTAAAAGAAAACACAGACACAGTAACATTACTTATCTGTAGCACTGGTTCTTTCCAAGTCTTTAAATGCACATAATGTTTCAGACAGTGAGTCCAGGGAATGGCTCAAAATGGTGGCTGAGCAGAGAGAAACCACGTGTTAGTGTGTGTAGGAGGAAAAAAGGAGAGAGGAATAGAGTGTTCCAACAAACGGGTAACAAGGGAATGAAATGCAGGGGCTAGGGAGAGTCTGTAGCACACAACAGACTTCTTATCACACACACCGACACACTCGCACAAAGACAAACCGCTCTCGCCGCTCATACAGCTTCTGACTGATGTTCCCTCTCTAACGATGCATAAGTGATGCTATGCCTCTTATCTGCCACTCAAACGCACACCTGCTCTTCCCTCCAACCGACTGCTTCCCCCCTTTGCCTGTAATGTGTTGATGGTTTCTAACAAGGGGGCTTTTTTTCTGCCTCAGCCCACCCCAACTTACATGTTTTTAAACTCTACGTCCTTCACACCGTCTTTTCTTTTTACATCTCTGTCTCCTCATCCTTCATAATTAAAAGCTCGGTGGTGTCTAAACGGGTGCACAAGCTCTGGCAGGTGCCGTTATGCAGCCACAGATGAGACCATGAAATCCATAACACACATGCACATTGGCAGAGAGCTACAGTTTCTTCTCAGACCGTTTGCTGCGTGTGTGTGCGTTTTTTGCTGTTTAATAGTGAATAAAGGGCCAGTCCACTTGAGACTAGGTGGGCTGGTGTCCTGCCAACCGCAGCTGCTGCAGTATTGAAAGACAGAAACAAGGCCTCGAGTGGCTTTTAAACTCCAAGCCATCTTGTCCGCAGTAATTAGCTACTTGTCCAAGCTAGGCAGCAAGGAGTCTGTCAGGCCTACAGCTGTGAAGTAATGTTTGTAACACACCCTCAGAGAGCTCAGAGGACCAAATCCCAGACATCGAGTACTGTGCAAAAATCTTGAGTCTCCTGCTCATTTCTTCATATTTAGCTTCCGTACTTTATTTGTAATTCTTATTTTTTTGTTTTGTTTTTAATTAAGACTTCTTGATCAATGGTTTGTAATGGCTTCATTTTCCAGCATGACAATGATCCCCAAACACACTGCCCTATTCAGTAAAAGCATGCTGTAATAGCAAAACACACTGTGTTCCTGAAAACTACTTAAATAAATGATAAGAGACTTCAGGCTGTGTTAGAGAAGAATAAAGATGATCAAACTAAAATACTGACTTTCAAGCTGGTAGAACTGTACAAACTCTGTTTTGTCTTATTGCTGTATTTCCATGTATGTCTGCATATGTTTCAATGAGTGTCGGCACCTATTCCACATTTCTCTTGTAAAATGTAGAGAAATGACGGGGGGCTCAAGACTTCTGCACAGCAGTATTTATTTATCATGCACGCACGCACGCACGCACACACACACGCACACACACACACTAACCTGAAGGCTTCTCATTTCCTCCTCTTTCTTGCGACTTCTCTCCAGCAGCTCTGGGATGACAACAGTGTGTAAGAAAAGATGGTGCTGTTAATGAAGTGAGTAGTCAGAGCACTGCCAGATGTCAAAGTAATATCTGTGGTCCATATGAGCCGTGTAAGGCCAGGCTAAATAACACTAGCTTTTATTTTGATGCCTGGTCCACCTATGGCAGGTCCTGAATGTGTTTAATATCTGAAACCAATATAGAGCAAAGACAGCGTCTCGAGCATCATTTTGCAGTTTTAGTGTGATAGGATGCTGTTTTCACTGGCTAAAGTACCAGCTGTTTAATTACCACTTTTTGCCTTTTGACTGTTGCTTCACAACACACGTCTACGTGGGTTTTAGTTAATAGTGATTCTGAGACCAAACCATTTAAATGTACGTATTAATAATAAAAAATACTATTTCTTTTTTAAATGGAGAAGTGATTTTCTGACATATAACCTCCAAGAGCAGAAGAAAAGAGGATTTGTTTGATACTAATTATATTGTGGTCATGTGATAAACACTAATCCAATGTATTTGCTTCAAACACAGCTTGGTGCTGTTCAGTGCTGATAGATTATTTTTACCCCAGCAGGTAAATGAGCGACAAACTGCTTATGTTTGTTGATTGTAGCACCAAACAGGTTTAATTATGATCGCTGGCTGCTTAACGAGACATTGTTTTAGAGGAATAACTCTTAATTTACTGAGTGATTCTGCTTTATTAAGCAAAGGCAACAATACCCATGCTGTTTGGCATTATTCAACCAAATGATTGTGAAACTATTTCCATTAGTCAAACAATAAAAGAAAGATAATGGAACATAATATTGTTACTGTTGCCTGCCCATGGTCAAAGTTTGTGATTCAACCAACAACAAGATGACATCCACGGGAACGCTGACTCGTCTCACATTTGCCGAAAAAACATCTCCATTCTAAAGCCTGACAAGACAAAAGCTGTATTTTCTGAAAGGGGGCAATTAGATTTTCCTCACAGATCCATCTAGGTTTGAATATCTTCCCCGAACACTACAACTGCCATTACTCCAAACTCCCCTGAACCACCAGGAGGGCTCGTTTTGACCCCATAATACAACAGCAGTAGAAATAGCAAATAAATAATTTCTCGAAGACGTTCACTTACTAATTTCCTTCTAATTATTAAAATTTAAGATTGAAATTAAATGTAAGATTTGATTGGCTCCATTTTAAATCTGACCTCACAGTTAGCCACAAAAATGTAAGAAAAACATTTTTGTATTAATTACTGCAAAAAGCAGAACAGTCAAAGTTTATCATCTAATGCACATCTGCCTCAGATCACCAAACGGGAAACTTCTGATCCACACTGTGCCACCTCGTCGGCCTGAAACTGTCTCATTAGGGTGCTCTGATCTCAATTTGTTTATTTTATTTATATTCAGGCACTGTAGTTACATATTCATACATGACATGTAGTTAATTTTGGCAGCTTTAAAGCTTAAAAAATGTATGTAAACAATTGTGTTGTTAGGTAACCTGTCATTTCGCAGCAGCGATTTTACATTCATTTCTATGCGGTCAAAATGACGTCTAATTTTATCTCCACCCCCCGACAACCTAAATTTCAGTACTTTATCAATAAGCCCATTTTAGGAGAAGTCGTGAAATATGAGATTCTGTGGTTTTAATTTAAAAATGTCATGCGGTCAAAATGACCCACTTAGTTGTTCCCATAATAACCATAATTTGAAAATTGCGTTTTGTATTTATTCGAGTTCTCTTTACTAATATAAAAATTGGTTTGCTGATGTGAAACATTTACATGTGACAGGACACTACATTTTCACAGCTCTGTGTCTCTGCTGACTGACACATCGAGGCCCGTCTCACCTAAAAGCTGCAGGAGGAGCTGTAATATTAGAACAGCTGTTTCCACACATACACTGCAGACCTGTTTTTAAGGGAAAGGGCCAACAGGGAGCACTGCACAAGTGATGAAAGGTCTTAGGAAAAATACACAAACCGCAACCGCAATCTGACACAAATCCTGTACACCACACAATGTCTCTACAGAGTGCTGGCAATAATGGCTAATGTGCTGAGATAAAAACAAGTAGCTCTAAGAGCTCACGAGAATACTGCTCCCCCTTTGAGAATATTCATTAATTGGTATTTACCATAATGCACGGTTGAGGATATAGTTGCAAAATGCACCATGTAATTACAGCATGGAATTTGTCATTCTCGACTTCCTCACAATAACATTAGAATTACAGGAAAAAAAACATTACTGAGAGGAAGAGTTAAAGCAGAGGTGGTAAAATCCACACCTTCAATACTTAGATACTGCTTTTGTGGCAAAAGATTACTGGTAGCTCTAATTACTAAAGAGACCACATCACTGTTCCTGCCTGCAGTGCAGACTTCTGTCAAACTGCTGACTGGATCCAAAGATAGGAGGAGCTGATTCAAAAGGTGACTGAAATCATCTTACATGTATCATGAACTGAACTGTCCAATCACTTTACTTGGGGAGAAAAAGAAAACAGCTAACTCTGTTTCCATCTCCATGACCATGCCCAGCTATCCATCTGTCTTCGGTCCCTCTGTGTCTTTTAGCTCTCCTTCACTCTGGTAATGGAACACAAATTAGGTTCATTTCTCTGTATTGTTCAGATGAAGCGCTGAAAACGAGCTTTTCTTCCTCTGCCAGTTACAGCTCATTAGGAGAAATTCAGTCAAAAATGGGGCTCACATTGGGAAAAACAAGTCATCTTTCCACGCAAGGCTCAAAGTTCACAAACCATTAAGATGCTTTCTCAAACATC
This sequence comes from Pelvicachromis taeniatus, assembly GCA_015108175.1. Classification (NCBI taxonomy): domain Eukaryota; kingdom Metazoa; phylum Chordata; class Actinopteri; order Cichliformes; family Cichlidae; genus Pelvicachromis; species Pelvicachromis taeniatus. Next base: position 64,202 of record VURO01014950.1, read on the forward strand.
TGCAACTACAAACAGTCAGACCCATCCTAACAAACAAAAACACAATGATTCAGATACACAGACAGTCATTTTCACCAGCATCCATTACAGCAAAGCACAACAAACACTGAGTAACAAAACCACTTCTGTCACATGCATGCACTAAATTACTTCTTCTCTTAATGATGGTGTGATTACATGTAAATGTGAAAGGATGAAAATGGGAGATTGGAGTCTGACAGCTGTATTAATCAAAAGGAACCATTAGAGGGAGAGGAGACTTTCATTGAGAGCTGGCTATGATAAGTACAATTTCTCACGCTCATGAATGCTGTGAGCATGAACTAAAGGACTTCTCATCCTGTGCACTCTAACAGCTGCTAGCTACCTTTAGAGGCAAAATGACTATGATTTGTGTGGCCTGATGCTGTGCAGGGGCATCCCGAGTGTGAGTGAAATAAACATGAAGGCATCTCCCCAATTAAATTCTACCTTTCTTTTCAGTGCTGAGAGTGTGCATCAGCTTCTCCTGTTGGTCCAGGCGCTGTAGGAGAGCTTTCTGCTCTGAGTCGCGGCTTTGCCTGAGGGCCTTCAACTGATCCCTGGTCTGCTGATGTTGCCTCCTCAGGCGCTGTTCTCTAGTGTCGCGCTCACGCACCTCCTCACACAGCCAGCGCAGCTTGGTCTGGTTGGTTTAATAAATACAAACATTGTTGTAGTTTTCGTGTAGGTTTTTCTGAAAACTGTGGAGGGGATCAGGCCAGCGGGCCTCGGGCCCCACCGTGACAAACTACATTAAATACACAGGTTAGAACATAAAACGTGACTTTCTGGGTTTTTAAATATAGAATCCTGCACACTAATCAATGCAAAAGACACTGAACAGGAATTTAATTAAGAGCCCACAACTTCCTGATGGAATGAAATCCTTATTTTCCCTTTACAGCCAAATCGTCTCATAAAAATGTTAAAGTTAACAGGGTTCATACACCTTTTTCAGGGTCAAATTCAAGCACTTTCAAGGTCCATTACAAAAAAAAAGCATCACCTCAGTAAGACCATGTGAAAATTTAAATAAATCATCCTAGGTTGACTTAAACGTCTTTGTTCCCCTTTTGTTAAAACACAGAAAAATACTGCAAAAAGAAAAAGTCGCCTTATATGCATATAGTGTCGAAACTCAAACTGCACATCTCACTTAAAAATAAAGATGTGCAAAAATGAACAAATCAACTTGTTAGAGATATTCATCTCCTGTTGAAAAAAACAAGCCCACAAAACAAGAAAACTGCACCAAACACCACAAAATTATACACAGTAAAGCCAAATTAATAAGTCTTCTCATCAGATATTGATGCTTCTTTACTATGTGACACAAAAATAAAACTAACTGTAAGGTGTTTAACTACACTGCTGTCTGCATTATTGTTGAAGCCCTAAATTTTCACCTTTAAAGTGTTTGTGCAGTGAGACAGGCATGGAGAACAGCACTGAGGGGATACTCAGTTCAATTCAACATATAAGACTTTAACAATGCACAAGCATCAATCTAAAATCGATTTTTTTGATCTATCATCTGTGATATTATTATGTACAATTATAATTTATTTTGTTCATCTCCCTTAAATAAACAAGCAGCCGTAAAAATATGAAATATGAAAACATACAAATTTGTCTATTGTCTCATTGGCTGATAGTGCCCCACAGGCCTCAATGTGAGCTTGAAGCCATTATAATGTGTAGGTGCTCATGATAAACAGACTTTGAATGAAAGCCTTCAGTAGCACAAAAAAGTATCTATTCTTTGTGCCCATATGGATCAGTCCCTCTTATTACCATTACCATTATTTGCCAAAGGCACCAAGTTAATGAAAAAGCTGCAGCAATACAAAAAAATATAAACAGTTTTCTATTTACTTGGTGATAACGTCTCCTTTAGCCTTAAACCAGAAAGCTTTAAGTTGGCTAGTTATGTATTAGGTTAACGTTTAAAACTTTCACTTAAGGGAAATAACTCACATTACTGCTGCTGCTAAGTTATGTTAACAAAGTTCACAGCATATTCCATAAATCACCATGCCATAACTAACTGCTATACTGGCGGTGCATCACACTCAGTGCATTTCAACCAGTTATTTTGCTAGCTAGCAAAATAATAATAATAATAATAATAACAACAATTTTAAAAATTAGCCTGTATAACATACACATACTGGAAAATTATTTACTAGGACTTACACAAACTCACCCCATTGTGAAAAGGTGCAAATCCTTTATGCAGACTATTCAGGTGGTCGTTGTCTTATCCACGATTTCTATTTGTGGTTTTCCAGCAAACACTCATTAAAACGGCAGAGTGACGCGCAGAGGTGCAGCCCAGGCGGAGAAATTTTGCTTTTAGACTTTGCGACTCATTTTATTTCTCTATATGATAAGAAAACTATTCAATCACATAGTTATTTGTGGTGAATGAAATATGATTACAGTTTCAAGCAGTTTTAAGCACCAAATCCAAAATCCAAGCACTTTTCAAACCTTGAAAAGACTATTTTAAAATCCAAGAATTTTCAAGGATTTCAAGCACCCATACACCCTGGAATAATTCAGCTGAAATATCAACATTATTATTTTTCATGTTGTCTTTTAGCTGAATCCAGACCCAGGTTGCAAAGTCACGTCAGAAAAAAAAATCCCGCCCCAACACACAAAATGAGCACAGCAGCAGTGTAAACCATGTTTCCTACAACAGGCTTCCACAGCAGAGCCAAATGACTGGTTCAATTGTTATTCCAACTGTGCACTGTAAGCCTGTAAATCATACCTACATTATACTACCATAAAAACTCTTAACAAGGGAGCTAATTACCTCCCTTGTTCTCCAGCGTTTTACTCTTGTAAATGCACATTACTCTGGGAGAATTTCTGACAGGAGATACATTACAGTGATAAACACTACAAATTGTGCAAACACATTTTAACACAGTATCATGTATCACAGCCACAGCCTTAATTACACATTTCTTTTGAAAGTTTACAACAATAAACGGAGATTGATTTGTCTCAGAGAAAGGCAGGTGGCAACTAAAAGGGCAGAGGACGACAGCAAGCATCTCATCAGCCGCATGAGCCCCACGAGAACATCATGGTAACAGTTATGTAGCTGATATAAAAAGCACCGATAACAGCAAGATATGGCTGAACGTCTGTGAGAAGTTTAATTCACAGCTATCCTTGGGAAACCTGTTAAATCCCAACCCAATGACATTGACATTTTATTGCAAACACTAAGCACACAGTGGTGCACAGCTGGGGAAAATAGTTTAACAAAGAAGCATCATTGTTGTCTGAGAAGTAAATGTTTGCCTATTTATCATCTGGCCGCTATGATGGAGGGCTTTCCTGGCATGAAGACATTTTTGGCATCACTTAAAGCAGTTTTATCCAGACATGAAAGACTTCATGCAGTTTTGGTAATTGAGGTTTTAACTACTCAACCATTAAACGTTCAGAACTTATTAAGAAAATGCACAGATTTCTGTCAAATGAGGTAAAGCTAAATAACTGGATGCTGCCTCTGATTGGATGCTGCTCAGACCTCCACGGACGCCATGTTTGTATAGCATGTTGGGGACAAACTGGGGAAACAGTCACCAAAGCACACAAGTCTCTTTATAAATATCGCTTTTAAAGAAAGTGGACAAAGAAAAATCTGTGCAACTGGAGACGTGTCATTTAATGAGTCTGGAAAATATGAAATAATTTTCAAATATGCGGTTAGTATTAGAGATTTAAATGGTCTGGCAGCTCCGCCTTTGCTTAATTTAAAAAAAAAAAAAAACTTTCACCAAGCAGAATCTGTAAAATCTACAAGGTTATCTTCAACTTAAGACTGCACTGTGCTTTTTCTTCACTCTGCTTTTTGGCCTGATATCATTAAGAACTGCAGCTCTATCACCAGTTTTAAAAACTCGCAGAATTGAGAACATTGATGTGTATTTTCTCTCGTTTGGTGCTCATAGACGTGTTGCTGTTTTGTTTGTTTTGTGATTTACTGTTTGTGATCTTCTCCATGTAACCTGGCAAGTAACTGCAGATACAAATTAGTTTTAATTTATGTTAATATTATATATGATCCCTTTTCAAAAGCAAAAATGTTCACTATTTCTTTACTGTATTGTTTTTGTATGTTTGTTTGTATGTTCTCTCCAGGGACAAAAGCTGAATCAAACACAAATACCTTAGTCTCAACGAGCCAGCGGTGGGAGTCCTTCACCAGTTCAGGTCTCTGAGAAATTGCCTGTAAGAAAATAACAAAAACAAGCAAATAAATACAAAAGCAAGCGCTCCTGTTGCTGTTGTATATGCTGTAGGACAATGTGAAGTGAAGTTCTGTAAATAGACAGCAAGTGAATCAAAATGCAGATGGACAAACAAGAGGACAGCAACCCGATCGAACAGCCTCCTGTCAAAACTCTTAACTTTAGTGAAGAGGGGCCTCTGCCAACTTAAATTGGCGTGCGTATGTTAAACAGCCTGTGACACAAAATACACACACACACACACACACACACACACACACACAGAGTTTGTGGAGTTTGTGCGTGTCATAAAAACGAGCTTAGGGAGTATGTTCCAATCTTTCCCAGACAAGCTTGTCAGCATCAGCAATACAAACTGACTGCCTGCCAAGTCCTAATGACTGCTGACACACAGACACACACAGGCACGCACACACTCTCTTAAGGCAAAAAGATAGACACACAGATAAACACAGTCACATAACTAGATAACACCCAGTTGAGAGCACACCTCTGCCAGTGCTATGCAGCTGCTGAAATGTGCCAGCTGCACATGTGGAGTTGTCAGCAAAGATTAATAATCCCTCCCATGCTTCCTTATCTCTTTGTTACACATGAGGTGGTGAATACATGTGCATGCTAATTAGATTTGGCTGTGCTGAGCCACATTTAAGTTTATGCATTGCTATGTATAGAATATGATCGATATGTCTGTAATAGTCATTGGGGTTGCATTTCAACCACAGCGATATGTTTTGCAGTGCATTAACAAAAAAACGTTGTTTTGTTTGACTTTGTTAGCCACTGGTGGTGTTAGCAGGAAGAGTAAGCTTGCATAGAAGGGAAGAATAAAACACTTATGACAAAGAACCAAAAGATGTTGTGGTCATGTGACACACTTCTTCACCTCATGGCCACTTTAAGGTTTCATGCCATACAACTTAGCTTTTTCTTACTTGTCTGCTAATGGGGGATTTGTTTCTGCTGTCGCTGCTGATGGTTAATCAGGAGTAAAAACAATGTGGTACTTAAGCACAGTGGTGCTTGAAGATAAAAGATAACATCAGTATTCTAGTACGGTTATAAACATTGCAGCATGTTTACACTGTTCGACATCTTTGGTTAGTCTTTCATCCTTCGCTATTTAGCATTAAATACAACATAAAACTGGGTGCTGCAGGTTATAAAAGCCATCAAAGTAAAGCTTAAAAAAAGTTCAATAGATAAAGAGCTCACTGAGGTTAATACAGTCCATTAAGGTATTACCAGCTGAACATCAGTATCGGCCAACATAAACTGTGGCCGACATTTATCACTTGTGTTTCGTCAATATTGCCGCTACTGCTATTTTCTTTAAAGATAGTGTTAAGTTGTTGTTGTTTTAGAAATTACAATTCCTTTGTTTCCTTGGAAACAAATAGCAACAAAAAAACTACAAAAAACAAAACATCAGCATCAGCTGTTGGCCAGGCTGTTATTTTTTATTTCTATATTTCAGTCTGTACATTCCACAATTCATCCTAAGAGAAACATTCATGCATCTACTAAATTGTATTATAATCCATGCAATAGCTGTTGCCTTAAGCCTACACTAAGAGTAACCTTACATGCATTTTCAGCTCTGCTAATGAAGGGAGTTTTTGGTAGCATTTGTGTGTGCCAGTCATCTGTTTATAAACACAATCGCTCAAAACGTTTTGCATAAATCCTAATAAAACTGTTTAGCCAAGAAATATACTGTAGTATGATATTATAATAAGTTCAACTTAATCAGGTCCAATTATTTCCAAATGAATAATTATCATCAGTTACCTACTCTTATGTAATATTTTTGTCATCATTTCTCAACATCTGTCATTGCTACCCTTATCTAATTTTTACTGCACTACAAACTTCTTAGCAACATTAGTATAAGTATTTTTTAAAACAGAAGAAAACAAAATTATATACATAACACAATACTATTCCCTTAAAAATAAACACTGCCCATAGAGTGAGCTGCCTCTCACAGTGCTTCTTGTTTATAATTAAAATTCCTTTGTTTCCCTGGCAAAAAATAGAACATAGCAAAAAAAAAAACAAAAAGAGTATAAAAAACAAAAAAGAAAATCAGCATCAGCTATTAGCCAGACCTTTATTCTTTGTATCTATATTTTGCAATCTGTGCATCCCACAATTCATCCTAAGCATTTCATGCATTTAATAAATTGTATTACAATCCATGTAATAGCTGAAGAAAATCCACCTAAGAATCATGTTTATACTAAGACCAGCTTTCCTTTCCCTTTGAGGCTGTCCTCTCTTTCCTCTGATTGGCTGGCCAATACAAACAGAGGGTCTCGCAGCAAGTGTGTGGGGCTTCAGTGCTTATAGCCAGAGCTCCGTGCATGAGATGACCATATTAATTAATAACAGTCTCACAGACACAGAGACATTGTAAATAGGAAAATTCATTCTTTCAACTGTCAATAATCATCCATTCATTTAAAACAGGAACTATAGTTTCAGATTATGATCACAAGTTAGAAAGGTAGAAAAAAAAAGCCTCTCTTTGTCCAACTGCCATTAAAGCTGCAGTACCACGTTTTGGAAAACTGGGGTTCTACCTTTATCCAAAACAGATCAGCCTGCGTGTGCCTTCTGTGTTGTATCTACTGATGGCACAAAAGCATTTCTTTAGAAGTTCTATGGCTGGTAGAATGATAACACACTCCAATGGATTTTTGAAAAGGTAAAAACAAAAAAGCCAAAAAACAAAACAAAAAAACCCCACTCCACTCCACTCCACTCCACTCTCCATGACAGACAAACCTTTTCAAATAGCTTTTTGAGCATGTTTATAGAGACTTACCCAGCCACCCTGCTAACAAAGTGAAAGCATACCCCCTCCTGCCACGTAACGAGGAAAAAAAAGAAAGCCAGTAGACATAACAAACATGAATTCACATGGACAAACTCACACACGGCAATGAACAAAGTAGACAAAAAAGTATAACCCCGTTTTCAAGTACACCCTGGTGGCAAGGTGTTTACACATGATCAACAGACATGGAAAACACACAGCAGGAGTTTTTGGACCCTTTCTGTCCTGTGCCTTGGCAAGCAACGTCGTCACCACGCAGGTGTCAGGCAACTTTTTCGAGCTGTCACTCAAAACCAGATACAAACAAAAACGCATCTCCCAAGTTGTTGCCACGGCAGCTCAAAGTATGGCAACAGAGCACCGCTGTGCAGAGGTTCCCGTCTCAGGGAGTGTACAGCCATAAACCAGAGCATGTGACTGTGTGGGAGGATAAAACATGCCTCTGTGCTTCTCGCTCACGCTCTCTTTACTCTTTTCACAAACATCAAAGGCCACACGGCAGAGTAGCAGACAAAAAGGAGGTGAAACTGTTGAAAAACTGAACAAGTAGGCTGGGAGTTGAAAGTGCTGTCTGTGGGGCTGAAGTGAAAGAAACACCACTATTTCTTACAGCAGCACTGCAGCGGATTCCAAGCATCTGCCACCGCTAATTTAAATGTGTGACTACCTGGTTTACATCTCTTTCACAACGCGAATAAATGTGTGGCTGTGCGTCTTTGGTTACAGTGTGTTTGCTTCGCCTCCCACTGTGAAGACGGAAGAGCTGGGAAGAATTTAGAGAGAAGCAAAAAGGCAGAGATGTTAAGACCAACAGCAAGTGGAGAGGACACAGAGAGATGTTTTCATAGAGATTACCAGCATTACTCTTCATTAAACAGTTTATGAAAAGAAGAGGAAAGAAGATGGAAGGGAGAGAAAAAATAACGACAGATGTCTCAAGTTGGATTTAAACACAGATCTTTGATGCAGCTGAGCCCAAAACAGAAGAGTGGGAACATAAAATAAGCCACAATTGAAAGACAAGACACACAGGGATTTATTATAAAAGGAGATGAATCACAAGGTTAGCATTTAAGGAAAAGAACCAACATGACTGTGTTCCCATGCTGTGGTAAATTATGAGACTAAAGAGAAGGGAAAAAATGAAGCCAATGTGGAAGTGCCAAAAAAGACGCAGTTCTGGTGGCCACAGAGACAATCCCATAGACTTCCAACCAGCAATTAGCAACATGTTTACACGCCAGTATAAAAAACAGTTTGGGCCTTTATGCATACAGGTCAGAACTGTTTCCCTCATTCCCCTTTTTTGTATAGCTTCTTCATTTGGATACCAGCTTAGGGCTTAGTTAGGGGATAGACTTTGACTGACAGGTGTGCCCAGGAACTGCTGTCTGCTATCATCTGTCACCTCAACCAATTCAACTCACTGAACAGGAGCTCTCAGGCATGTTTGTGGTGCTGGTGACTTTTTTATTGGTTTTAATGGAATTATCTAACAGCAAAGATGACCTGCTGAGTGACCATCCAAGAAATTCTTTTCTGCAGGCCCGGTGAGGGAAATGGAAGTATTTTATTTAGCAGATACCTTTTCCTGGGTGTTACACTCATATAATAGCTGCTAACAGCTGTTAATTAAGCTTGCTAAATTTAGCTCCCCATTAAAGCCAAGTGGTGAATTCTGGCTCTAAAACAAAATCAACATGGCAGCAGCCAAAATGATGCAGAGTTTCATCGCAGGGTGACGTCACAGTGGATACATCCGTCTTCCATCAACAGTCTATGATGCCAACCAGTCAACTTCCAGTTTACGTGCAAACCTGTCCAGTGTTGAGCTTAAACCTTTTGGCTACAACCTGTTACCATGTTCGTTTATACCAATAGACATTTTGTGGGGTTTCACTGACCTTAACCTCTGTCCACTAAATTCTTGTTAGTTCATTAATGTGCCCAAGGCACTGAGAATAGGTGAATGACACATCTTGTATGAAGGCTTTGAAGTAGAAAAGCCATATTTGAGTAATTTTGGCATAAAAATATCACCTGCTTCATCTTAAAATTAAAGTTGTGTGTAGCAATTTTTTTTCTTCTTCTTGAACTTTAAATATCTTTACACCGCATTCAAACTTACTTCTTAGTGATTTTGGAAGGAAGCAGGGTATCACAAGGTAGCTGAAAACTTATGCACCCTTTAACCGTTAATGATCCCCCCCATTAGCCCAATCGCTATTAGTTTGACTTCTTTCAGCATCATGGATTACAGAGGAGGAAAGGTGTTGGCTCGCATGTTTGACTGCAGCACTGCAAGACCAGCCTGAGAAATCTATAAGAGCAGATAAGAGCAGCCAGGGTTCATTAGCCTGGAGCAGCAGAGGAAAACTAGCTTTAAGCGAAGTGGGTGCTGGGGGTGGGGGTTAAAGAATACACTCAGTAGGCACTGAGAAGGCTTTACAGTCTAAAAAGTAGATTTAGGGGGGCATGGTTATGTACAGGTGGGTGATAAATAAATAGATAAAATAAGTGTCTCTTTGATTCCTTTTATAGATATGGAGTATATAACATGGATGGCTTCATCAGTCTGTTGAAAGGTAATGACACAGTTCACTTTTATATTCATTTTCCTCGAGACTTCATTCAAAGATGCTCACATTGACACAATGAGCCACAACACTCTATTTTTTCTCCCCACTTTCACTTTCTGTCTCACTGTGCAGAACCTCTTCTCAGCTCCTTTACTTTGTCAAACTCAGATTACAGTCGTAGTTGTTATTAATGAGCCTTGTCAACCTGACCTGTCACACACTGTGTTCACTCTGGTAAATATTTGTTTTATAAACATTTCAATCTGAAATAGATGCAACATTGTAGAAAGACATAAAAGACATGCAAACTTGATCTTTTGCACTTCCTGTGATGTTTCAGAAAGTCTGTTTGAGCTTGATGTTCACATTTTTTCATGTGTGTAGAAACTGTTCATGGTGGATTTTTGAGTGGAGTTGAAACTTGAAACTGTTATCCTTTTTTGGTTGAAGTGCAACTTTAAGGGGATGCGATTCAACAGAGCATTATCATTCCCAATGTGTAACATACCGAAGATTTGTCACGCCCCTAGGCATCACATAGTAACGCGAAAGGTATCCTTCCATGTCCTTATGAAACATTCTGGGTTGTCAATTGAATCCAACATAAAGCCACTTGCAGCAGTAAGACAAGCTTAGAGCAGAGGCTCCAGCCCTCCATTCCAGCCCTTACCCTAACCCTATCACATAGTGTTTTCCAAAGTGATTCAGGATCTGAAAGTGAAAAGATCTAACGTACATACATTTGTTAGGTTGATTTTCATGTCACTCGTAAAACACAACGCTCTCATACCTCCAAACGTGTAACATACCAACGATTTGTCACAGTCATCTGTATGTTATGCGTTGGGATGAGAACGTCTTGTGTCAAATGTTGTCAGATAGAAAGAAGTGCGTAGCCACCACATGTAGCCATAAAACGTTGCCCTTTCAGGAACTCCAGCAACAACAACTGAGCAAACAGTGGGACAAAACAAGACTCTCACTAACACTACAGCCTATGCAGGGACCTATTTTTGCCACACACTGACCAGCATGAACTGATAAGAGAGGCAAGAACTAACAAGAGACTGTTTAAATCAAAGTTTGCATCCAGTGCAGTAACGACCTAAAGAACTATATATGTTTCTCAGAGTATGTGGACTGTCAGGACTAAATTGTGACTTTGAAATTGATCTGTGCTTGTCAAATGTGCTGTGAATATATATAAGTATTCAACACCATTCAAAACACCATCATCAAACAAAATATAATAGACAGGAAATACCTGGAGCTTGTCTTCGCCGTTCCTAGCCAGGCTGCGGCAGACTGCGTCTAGTTCCTCGCCCAAAGAGGTAAGGGCTGCCTCTTGCTCTGATTCCATTTCCAACACCTTCTGCTCCAACTTAACAATTTCCGACTCCAAAACACGTCTCCGCTCGCCTGACCTGACCTGTGGAGAACGGCAGACAGCCAAGTGGAGTGGAGGTGTTGCAAATTAGCTGGTGTTCCTATTCATGCCATTCCAGTTTACAAGACATTGATAAGAACAGTTTTTTTTTCTCCTCTTGTAGCCTTAAAAACATTTATGTCACCTGTTACAAGATTGATATCAGATGTTGTTCTGGTTTTCCTCAATAAACACATTCAGACATAAAAAACTGTGGGCATCAGAGACTTGTTCAGTTTCCTCTCAAAAAGCAGATACTACAGTCCTGTTTCTTTTCTGGTAGGGTCTCTACCAGGACACAGTCAATCAATACATTCAAGGATAGAAACGGAGTGATCAGTTCTGCCCTGGGAACATGGATCATTAGCCTGTCCCTGAGATAATAAACTGCCCATGTTACATTAATAAGACTCCTTTTTTTTGTTGCATTGAGCCGATTTCAAATCAATAAATGGTTCCTGTGAAAAAGACCCATGCAACTTATCAGGGTCCTGTCAAAGAGGTGAATTGGGATTCAATACTTCATCAGCTGTTGTGAAGCCACTAAGGACATATTGATAAAGCTTCTTTGAAATAGTGCTGATTTGGCACCACTTAACCCCTGGAACTGTTCTTATGTTTGGATTATCTCTCCTGAATACCTTCTTTTGAACAGTGGAAAGTCAGATTTTATCTCCATCTAAATAATACACACATGTTAAACAGTTGCAATCACTCAGCGGGAAAGTTAGAAGCAGCACAATGTCTCGCTCACAAACTGAACAATATGTCTCTGTGCTGCTGTTCAGTGAATGGTACAGAGGAAGGTGTGCGTCACGCTGAGCTAAAGCAAGAGTTTCCACAGTTGGTAATTTGAAAAAGAATCATGAAAAGGGGTATGAAACGTTGCTAAATCTTGTAACAAAGTCACTAAGTTTGCAACAGTGAGTTGCAAATGTTATTATCACCGCTGTTTATTCGAGTTCTGGAGAGCAATGGGTGTAAGAGCTCTGCTGCAAAACAGTACTGTCTATATAGATATTCCCCCTAGCAACGTTTTGGGGAAAAACTTGGTAAAGGCCATAAAAAGTCAAATTTTGGGGGGGAAACTGCTGATGAGCAACAACGTGGTGAATTGAAATGTAATGATCTCTGCTGAGAGTGAGAGCGCCGGCATGTAGAAAAACAGTTAATGCAATAATTTAGTGAAACCCTTTGAACTGAAGCTGAAAGTCTGCACTTCAGTCATATTTCATTTAAAATCCACTGTGGTGGTGTACAGAGGCAAAATCACTAAAAAAAAAAAAAAATTGTCAAGTGTCTAAAAACGTATGGACCAAACTGTAAGAGTACCCAAGTCTCTAGTCACAGAGTTGCTGAACATAGCCAAATGTCTCTTGTTTCTATTATGCAACGAATAACATGTATTCTTAAAATGTAACATCTGCACAGGCACACATATATTAACAAATGGATATGCTGTTTAAAGTGGAACTAAAATGTCTTGGACTATCACCATTAAACACCCAGCACAGGTGTTGTAAAGCTGAGGTGATCATAAATACTCCGTCTACTGCATGTATTCTGTATTCTGGTAATATTAACCAAAGAATTTGAGAAAACACGCCCAAAGAGGCCCAGCTTACTTTGTCTTCCAGTTCCTGTTTGAGTAGCTGGTATTTTCTGACGAGAAGTGCATGCGCCTCCTCTTTTGTGCTCAGCTGTGCTGCCATCTTATCACATTCATCCTTCATCCTGTCCAACTTGATGTACAGCGCCCCACACCGCTCTTTGTCTGATGCTGCATTTGCCTAGAAGAGAGTGGCAATGGTACACAGGTAATATTTCGACATCATAAATGCGAGTGGTTTATCCGGTGCAAAAATTATCACCGTTAAACAGGTGGCAGTTTTTGATGAACTGGGAACACTATGAGTAAACAGAACAGATACAAGTTCTCATGTCGCTGATTTAAATCCAGAGATCACATATAACATGCCAAATTTATCAGCGGATCCAAATATTTAGTCAAACATCTTAAGTCAGTTCTTGCAAGTAAAAGCTGATACAATGTGACATTATGTGCAGCAAAGGCAGAGAACATCCAGTAACAGGTCAAGAGAACAAATAAATGGCATTTCCAAGAATCTGAAATGACGGTCTCAGCCCTTAATGACTGAGTCCTGCTCGAGCTCGCAAAGGCAAGCCTCAGATTTGAGCATTCTATATATAATAATAACATAATAACTACATAGGATATAGTAAAGTGGAATGAATGACAAATACTCAGGACTGGGAGTGACACACACAGTGGGGAAAAAAAATGGAAAAGCAAAAGCATTAAAAACGAAAAAAATTATAAGTGGAGGCAGAAAGAGAGCGATTAAGACAGAGCGAGGCAGGGGAGATGGAGCGGAGGAGAAATCATGAGTAAGAGGACAAGGACGTGGAAATGTGAATATTTTAAGCCATTTCTGACAGTTGACTGTATCACAACTGTAATACAGGCTTTCGGCTATGATACGTGAACATTGGGTGGGCTTCTCTGGGACATCTGCAGCCCCCGTAGGCTAATATTTAAAAACATTCCAGCGAACGCCCTTGTCCTTACCGCACTTGGAAATGACACCATTACAATGAGCTATGTCAGATATTAATGCCATTCAGCGCGGCTAATGGGCTAAACTCAGCCATATCAGGGAGGACCATGCCCCTTAAGAAACAATGTACCCAGGAGGGCTCATCTTTGGAGATACTGAAGGTGGGGAGGGGGGGTGTGGGTGCAGTGGGACTAAGTCAAGTGAAGTACCTATCTCCAGCAGTGCCTTGATGAGACTTTAGGGGGTCTGATATCTGGGTTTTTAAATATTCACGCTTGGAGCTGTAGAATGGCCCTAAAGATCCACAGGGCACCACACACCATTAAAAGCTCAGCTATCCTCGATTCACCAGTACTCAGAGGACAGGGTCACAACCAGTGAAGAAAATTGCGCTAAATGAGAATTTAGTCTGTGTCTTACTGGGTCGGAAATATACCAGATGTTTAGCTGCTGGGGTACGTTACCCTGCACTGAATTTGTAGAAATGCCAATTAGAGTTTGGCACCCTGTGATCCATGCCTAGGTAGGGACACCTTGAACATCTGAAAAGATTTGACAAAATAAAAGCATTTGACATCTAACACAGTTTCTAGAGATTAGCTTAGGTTTGATGAGGAATATTTAAAAAGAGAGAATTCTTGGATTTGGAGAATAAGTAGCTGTAGCCAGCAACCGTTTAGCACGTAATAAAGATTAGAAACAGCGAGAATAGTTTTGTCTGAAGTTAATAATATTTTTCTTGCATCTTGCTTAATCCTCAAAAAAAGCCTGAAGATTATGTGCCAGACTATTTCTGGGCTGTTAATAGTTACCACACAGCTAATTGACACTCATGTAAATAATGCCTCTGGATTTTTTCAGTCTTGCTGATACCAGAGATTATAGTAAGCTATCCTTTTCCACATTAGCTCTACAACATCTTAACGATCACCTGAACTACCTTCAGCTGTCTCATTTGCGCCTGTATTTCATCTCGCTCCTGACGGCAGACCTGTAGCATGTCCTGCGCTTCACGAGCTTTCTTTGCTTTGCTGTCCTCCATTGTGGCCTTCAGGTTGTCTAGCTCCTTCTGATGCACCTCTCTCTCGAGCTGCAGCTGCTTGCTGAGCACAGTCCGTTCTTCCTGTAGTGCTGTCAGCCTGGCCTGAAGTTCTGATGTGCTCTTTTGGAGCTCCTTCCTGGAGTTCTCCTCTTCAGACAACCGCTGGGTTAGCTGGGCGTGGGCTGCAGTCATCTGCTTCAGGGCAGCCTGGAGCTCAGCCTGTGCGTCCTGGTCCCTCCTAAAACGGCGGGTTTGGGTGTCAGCCTGTTCTTGCAGCCTCTGGTTCTCTTCTTTCAGTCTTGCTCGGATAGCGGCCTGACGCCGAGTCTCTTCCTCGAGGGTGGCTGAGACCTCCCTCACCTAGGGTTGGGAGTCCTGTTAGAATCTTATCACAGCTCTTTAACGACTCTATTGCATCATCTTATATGGATTTTTGGATTTCACATGAAAAATAAAAAAGAATAAAAAACAAATAAGCAATTAAAAAGAAATAAGAAGGAAAAGAAATCAATTTGAAGATTACCAGTGTGACATTTTTCAATAAAATCACTACAGTGTTAGACATTTAAAAATACTGCTGCATATTTTAATATCCTAGTAATTTAAACAAAAAATAAAAAAGAAGAAAAAATCTATCTGGGTGTCGGACCCCACACCTCCTGGATATCCTGCTGCAGTGACAACTGGCGCTGGTGTGTCTCCGACAGCTCCACGTCCTTGTGGTGGAGCTCCTCTTCACGTTGGGCCAAACGGCCTCGGATTGCAGCAAGCTCCCTGTGGGCTGCTTCAGCCTGCTGGCTCAGCGCCTTCAGCTGGGCTTGAGAGTTTTCCTTTTCCTTGGCTGCCTGGAGGGAGGGAGAGAGAGTGGGAGCAAAAGAGAGAAAGACAAGGGTAGAGGGAGAGAAAAAAATGGTGAATGAAGAATGACAAATGAAGAAGAGGAGGAAGATGGTGTACAAAGAGGAGCTCTGACAATGATGATGAGTGCATGAGAAAGAGTGACAGAGAGACGGAGCGGGGGAAACATATGCAGTACCAGCTCCTGCACTGATAGGAAAATGCTTGCACTCAGCGTCTCGATAAGGGACAATGGTCAGGTCTGCTCAAGGCAGATTGCTTCTAATACTCCGGCTTTGACTGGAATTTGCAGAGACTTTGCAGCAGCTCAGAACCTAATCATTTAATTGAGCACTTGATTCTCTCCCCTAATTCATTAAGAGGGCAAAAATGATTTTGTAATTAATTCGCGTCACGTCGAGTATGCCAGGTGGGAGTCAGTCTGACTGTCTGTCTGTGAGCCACAAGGTGCTGACTGCGAGTTTGGAGGTGACTCCCTCAGTCAAAATGGGATGGGAATCAATGGGGGGTGACGTCTAAGCTAATAACAATAGACGGGCATTAATTATTTAACGAAACACGACCACTTTAACATACCGAGCAACGGTAATCTATTTGTGGTCATGGCAAGTGAATTCAAAATGCATTATTCAAAAGTTTAAATTGGACGATGACACAAAGTCCTCTATGCCATGAAGACAAAACAAAGGATGAATGAACATGAACAAAGAGAGAAGTCAGGGATGCAGTGATTATGAAACTCTGGACTGATGCCAATACAAATGTTTAAAGGAGGAATTTTAGGCTTTTTGTTGTCTTTTGTCATATAAATATTATTATTATGGTGGATGCTCATATTAATATCACCAGACTTTCAAATTATGTACTCATTCTGCTTGATGTCACTAAGCGCTATATGAAGGTCCAGGAAATATATGCATAAGGATTATTTTTGAAGTTAGAATCCTGCAAAGCTTCTTTAGTGAGCCCAAAAATAAAAAGTCTATATACATTCACTGGCCACTTCATTCAGTACATTTAATGAAGTGGCTGATCTAATGAGCCAATCACATGTCAGAAACACAGGGCATTTTGGTACGTGAACATGGTCATCACAGCCAAGTCAGGGAATAGGGGAGAAAGGTGATTTAAGGGACTTTAAGGGAACATGCCAAAGCTGTTGGTGCCAGAAGTGTTTGAGAAACTGCTGATCTACTGGGATTTTTCTTGCACAACCATCTCAAGGGTTTATAGAGAATGGGCCAAAAAAAGAGAAATATCCAGTGAGAGGCAGTTCTCTGGGCAAAAAAGCCAGAAGTCAGAGGAGAATGACCAGCATCAACTCCACTTTAAACTCCACAGCCTGCCTGAGTATTGTTGATGACTGCGTCTATGCCTTTAGGACCACAGTGTACCGATCTTCTCACAAAGATGTCACAAAGTTCAAATAATCTTTGGGTTCTTGAACATGACACTGTACTCAAATGGCCTCCACAGCTGCCACATTTAAATCCAGTTGAGCACCTTTGAAATGTGGTGGAACGGAAGTTCCAGTAATAAATGTAGCAAAAAAAAAAAACTGCAGGAACTGTGTGATGCATTAAAATCTGTGAGGAATGTTTCCAGCACCTTTCTGCATCTTGTAGCCATGAAGAATAAAGGTGAGTCTAAAGACAATGAAGGATCCAAGTGAGGTATACCTCATGAAGTGTTTGGTGGGCACACATTTTCTTGTTGACAAGCAGCATCTACCACAATCAAGCCTCTTGTGAGGATTTACAATTGAAATTTGGGATAGGGGGCCGATAACATCACACCATTATCGTGTTCTTAGCCAGCTTTTGATTACATTTGCTCATCTTACACTGATTTACAAATGGTTACATATTCAGGCTCCTCAGGTGCTCAATGATCTCTGGGGTTTGGGCTTTGTAACACGTGGATCATACAGTAGGAATTATAAATTGTCATTATGTAAATCGTTAACTGAACAAATATTTCCTGTTTCAAAATGTGGAATTCGTGATCTGCTGCTTTTTGGCTCACAGGGCTTCAATACTACTCTTGTATATTTGTTTTAAAGGTCCATGTAGACCTACTTAACTTAGGTTAAGTAAAATAAAAAACTTCCCAAATATGTTACAACAAACATTAAGACAAAATAAACACATTTTACAACAACAGAAACTTTTTTAGGAAAAAAACCCAGAAACACAAAGCTGC
Organism: Pelvicachromis taeniatus; assembly: GCA_015108175.1. Lineage (NCBI taxonomy): Eukaryota > Metazoa > Chordata > Actinopteri > Cichliformes > Cichlidae > Pelvicachromis > Pelvicachromis taeniatus. The sequence continues at coordinate 82,028 of VURO01014950.1, forward strand.
TAACAAACATGAAACATGGCATCTGAAAAACAGGACCAGCTGTAACTACTAGTTTTGTGGTGTCCATAACATCCACATTAGTTGCCAGCATTATGTATGTAACTGTAGCTTTCCACCATCCAGCGCATTCTGACCTCACTGAGCAGCACAACTACAGAGAGTTTTGTTTTCTCCCTGCTGCCTGAGGCATCACTACTGGAGCTGAGAATTGCATTTTAGTACAGACATTATTGATCACTTCACTTTTCAGAACACACCATCAAAGTCACAGAAGTTGTACGTGAGCCAGACTCTACTGCTAAGACAAAGCAACAAAGAGGCTTGGTTCTAGCTAACAGTGCTGCCAGCTGGCTGGTAGCTAACTCAGCCTGTACCAGCAGCAGCAACAGAGTGCAGAGGTGGAACATTTAAGACACAACTGCCACTAATGTTGAATTTATGCTGCAGTTTCCCACCAGAGCCAGCTAGTCCATAAGTTGCAATTAGATTTCCCACAGTAAACCTTTGCTGCTGCACCTGAGAGCTCTCACTTTGATCAATTATAAACTGAAAGAACTACCAGAGCCAACAGAGCAAAGATGGCAGTAGTTGCTTTTAACAGTCCTGGTTTAACTTGAGCTAATGCACATTAAAAGCTAACCAGTGGCACAATCTTGTATACAGTACAATGTTTCATTGTAAAGATGAAAGACTCACACGTAGTTTTAGAGTTAAAAGAATATGTTAATATGAACATAGACTGGACATTCAGATATGATTCATGCAAAAGGTTGTTTTGTTGCAGAAGCAATCAAGTGATTCAGCACTCTGCAGCCGTAAGGTTATTTGACCCACAGTGGGTGGATTAAAGAAAACAGCCAAAATCAATGCAGTGGATGCTGAGATATTTAGATTTTCTGGCCCTTAATGCGGGTCAAGCTCTTAACGCTGACATTTCCCATAATGTCACTCATTAGCACCTTTCATTAGACCCCGACTGAGTCCAAATCAGGAAAGCCAAGTGCTGCTTGAGATAAGGAAACCAATTTTGATGTGTAAAATCGGCAGAGTGCCCATTTTGAAAAGAGCAAATATGTAGTTTTGCAATCCTCCTCCTTCTGTTAGAACGGGCCAGATCAGTTCACTAAAATCAATGACTTTTTAAGATTCTAGCTTTTTATTTCAGCGCTGAAAGTCAACATTAACAGGATCAGCTGCTTCTATGAGCACTGTTATGAAAGCATCTGCTTCAACCAACCTGTGAGGCCTTGTCAGTATGAAATTGAGCCTGAGCCCTCGCCTCCTCCAGCTCCTTCTGCAGTCTCCTGCACTTTGCCCTCCACTGGCGCACAGCCTCTTGGGCTCTGGTCTTCAATTCATCTCTGCTCCTTGTGCTCTCGAGGAGTAATGCCTCCGTCTCTCTCCTCTCTGCTTGCTCTCGGCTCTGAAAGGAAGACTGAATTTATGAATAAAGCGTATATTCATTCTTTAGAATACAAAATTGTGTGCAACCATTCCCATACAAGAAGAATCTCAAGCATCTTCCTACCACAGGATTAGTTTATTCATATCTTAATATTAAAATCTGATAAAGCTGTGCCTTAGAATAAAGAGGTAAACATCATATGAGTGTACTTTAACGTGTCAGTATAAAAGGTTGATTACCTGTATGTCCTTCAGCTGTTCCAGCATTCGCTGCTGCTGTTGCTCTCCCGCCGCCAGGTCTGACGATAATTCCTTGTATATATAGAAAAGAAAGGTCAAGGTGTGTGTCTCTATGGAGCTGAGAATTGCATTTTAGATTATTTCAGTGAGTGACTATTGCTAGTGTGAGGGGAGGGGGGTGGGGGAAGCAGGAAAAAGAGAGAGTGGAATAATGGGTTTATAGTGGGTAGGAAAAAAGAAAAGAGAAGCAAAGAAAAAAGGTGTGATATATTTAAAGTAAAGATAAAGAATAAAGGGCTGGCATGATAGAGCTAAGAAGGAGACAAAAGACAAAGACAGCGAAAGGTCAGAGGCGGTTGAGGGTGTTTACACGCTACCTACAATTGGATTATCTACAATGCTGGTCTGAAAAGTAATCTAAAAGAAGAGTTGCTCTGGATTAACGTAATATCCACAAGAAAATCACAATCACTTTGAAGTTGCAAGTTTGAAGTGGAAAGCAAGGGTAAATAAGGTAACCTTGTTGCCGTTTGGGCGTTTGTACTGAATCAGGCTGTCAGTTAGGAGTAATTAGTCACACACTGATTAGTCATAGACCTATTAGACTGTATAAAAATTCAGCCACTGAAAAATTGAATCTTCCATCCCATTCTCCTCATTATACTTTTCTCATTTACCACTAAAAATGAAACATTTCCAATTTCTATTTCGATTTAAAAATATAAAAACGGCACGAGACGCCCCAGGTGATACATGCAAACACCCGCATATCCTCTCAACACCTACTCTGCAATAGGGGAAGTGTGGGTGTTTAAACACATTTTCAGTAAAAGAAACATCAGAGATTAGAGAAATGTGCCAATGCTTGAAGTGCAGCTATTTCTACTAACAATTTATTGATACCAACTGCAGCCTTGAACGCCCCTACTTTGCAAGGAATTGGAATACTTTTTTTTCTTCTTCTTCTGGCGTCTTTTTTCAGTGATGGAAGTGACACATTGCGCTAGTTTGAGAAGGATAAATGACTGCCTGTTGACTCCTGATCTATTCCAAATGTCGCTTCATCTGATGATTTAAAAGGGATCAAGGGTATGGAGCAGGCAGGGGATGCGACCGTGGATGAGACCAAACCCACATACATAACCTCAGCACGGGGTGGAGACAACAGCATGGGCAGAATCAAAAGTATGCTTGTGCTGTGTTCAGAACTCCAGCTGAGACATCTTTGATGTTTCCCACTTAGTCTTTGGATTAAGACAGCCAGAGAAATGCACCGTCTTTCTGTTTTGAACCACCTATGACGCGCACACACCTTCAACTGTAAGCTGAGCTGGACATTCTCCCTCTCTTTACAGTCCAGCGTCCTCTTCAGTTCTTCAACTTCACCACGGACTGAGGCTTTGCACAGCTGAGCACGTAGTTCTGCCACTTCCTTTTCCAGCTCTGAGCAATCTATTGAGATATGCACAAAGCTATCAAAAGTGGAATAAAAATGACAATCAACAGGTAAGCAATGGTGTCGTTTATAAGGGAAATGTAATAAAATTCACTGTCAGTTTATTTTCAGAATTCTTTTGCAAACTCTCCTTCAGCAAGAGCTGGTCCCCCGGTGCCGCTCGGCAGCGTCCCACGGGTCACTAAAGTTAAAGAATTGGTCACTTTGGTCACCGACCAAACATATAGTGAACAGAATACAAAAGTAGTGAAAAAGTGTGTGACTCATGAAGGATTGTCCACATATTAAAGAAATTTAAATAATTAGGTGCTGAACTGCTTGAATCATGGTGGGATAAGGTGAATCTCACCATAGGTTCAAGTACACCATGTGCTAGGCTACAGCTTATGCAGTTTAAAGTAATAAACAGGGTCCATTTTTCAAAATCCCGTTTATCTAAAATCTTTCCTTCAATTCTAGACCAATGTGACACATGTCATACCTCCCCTTGCAATCTCAGCCATATGTTTTTCTTCTGTCCAAGTTTGCACACATTTTTTTGAGTGTTTTCTTTTCTGTACTGTCAGGGGTTTTTGGAATTCAGTTCCGAGCAGATCCTCTAATTGCCATATTTGGAGTTCCAATGACCCCTCTTAATATATCTCCCCAGCAAACTGAGATCATGGCTTTTTGTTCCCTTCTTGCCAGACGCTGTATTCTTCCACACCTCCTTCTGCATCACTATGGCTTAATACTGTTCGAACATTTTTGAGGATGGACAAGATCTCACTCACAGTGAAGGGCAGTTCTGAAAAATTTACCCAGAAGTGGACGCCCTTTGTAGAATATCTCAAATCTTTTCCTTAGTGTCTGGAACAATGCAATTTACCCATCTATGGCTGGATTGAGGGGATTCATGATTTATTCTTATTTAGAGTAGACCTAGGAATCCTGC
>VURO01014961.1:0-22014 GCA_015108175.1 Pelvicachromis taeniatus
AAACTGCAATTCCATTGGTGGCCATTCGAGACAGAATCAAATAGTAAGTGAATCTCTATAGACTGTAAAAGATCTCCAGCTTGTTACTCTTACAGTAAGAGATTTATTGATTTATTATGAGTTGCTGTACTCATAATAAAAGTACAGCAACAGTAATGTTAGTTAATGATTTGGCAGGCACAATGGCTTTTCTGTGTTTTCCATAAAAGTAATTTCAGTGACTCATCGTCAGCTATCTGCTGCGCATCTTAACATCAGTACATTCAAAGCAGCAGAGCGAATGTCTGAACTACAGCGCTGACTTTTCATTTATAATCAAGCATGAAAGAAACTTTAGAAAACACACTTTTAAAAAGCGCAATGCTGATGCCTCAGAGTCAGTTATGTTGGTTTGTCCAGTTTACTGCAGAACATCTTTCACTGTCAGTGGTTATGGAAAGTAAATGTTGGCTGTCTCAGCATCTAGTTGCACTTTCTAATCAGATACAACTTAAACTTCGGACAAAAATTGACTCAAATCCAAAGTCCACATCCTCATGGTCAATTATTTATCTATTTTTAAAAAAATATTTCTCAATAGATGGGAGTCTGACTTCATGCCATAGACTGTATATAAAAGATGACATCTGTGATGTCACGCACTGTGAGGTATTCAAGCGGAGCATTTTCACGGTTGCAGTCTTACCTTATTGACTGTGGGGACATGTTGTTAAGTTAGTGACTTGTCAGTCACTAGGTAGGGCATGTGCTATTTTGAGATTTTGTTTACTAAACAAACATCATACTGTACTCAATAAGGACCTGAAACTAATGATTAAGATTATAAACTCATCACGTTTGAGGTTAATGAGGTCACAGAGGGAGGGAGCCAAAGGAACATATAAAGGAACAACCTATAGACTTGGATACAACTTGATGCCTTTTTGTCAGCAGAGGAGTTGCCCCCTGCTGGCCATCAGAAAAAATCTAGCTGTAAGGCGCCTCCACATCCACTTCTATCTTTTATGTACAGTCTATGTGCTCAACGTACCAAGTCTTGTTTTGATGGATCAAAATGTTTTGGAAATATTCTTCACTTCCGCTAAATTCGACCAACTGGACCAACTGTTCTCATACTCATATGGCAAAAGGAGAAGATGCAAAAGACATAAGAAACACTGTGAGTGCTTCTTGAAGTTTTGAGGGACCACATCACTACTCAGGTAATCGAGCTACAGGAAACCAGACTTCTGCTGTTTATGCATGACATGAATCAAAAGCAAAATACTCACAGGCCTGACTCTGAAAAAGAAAAGTTTAGGTGGCTGAATTTGTTATGACCTAATAGCCAATCAAAGTTCAAGCACTAAAATGTTTTTAAGTGAAGTGTGAGTTAAAAAAATGAGCCAGCAGAAGGTCAGAGAAAGTCCTGGAAGGTCATTAGGCGTCAGTTAAAGACAGAAAAAGTAAAATTGTGTTTAGTTTCAACTGATGTGTTATCAGTGAAATTAGTTTAAAAGGTACTCTTAGAAGTAGCGAAAAAAATTTAAGAGTCACTTGAAATGTAAAAATCTGTTAATGTGTCAGCGGATGTAAAGTTTAACTAAACTGAAGTGTCAGTTTTGAGTGTTCCCTTGAGTCTTTATGACCTTGAATCGGTGTCTTTGGCTTTGTTATTAACCTCCCTGTTAGCGCGCACATTCCTGAAGGTTATGTGTGCAAGCTAGATCGCCCATTAACTTCCTGGTTCTCTGTTATCCAAGAAAAAAATCTGAGAATCAGAGTGTGTTAAAATGCAGATGAGATTCCCACACAGAGAGAAAACTGTGCTGATTTGAACCGCTCATCTGCATGCACCTGCATTCTTTCTGCGAAGTTTAAGTACAGAAATGTTGCCAAAACAAATGTCACAAACAAAGATATAACTGTCTTTAAGAAGCTTTTTACTGCTACGTCAGTGTCCACCAGACTACGGGATGATGCCCTAAAGGGCCATGAGATCATTTTCAGAGGTTGTTTGATGAATACTGGGAAAAGACAAAAGAAAATTCTAAGTACTAATTAACAAATCTGTTTAGTACTTTAGTCTGAGTGTCTGGGAGTGATTTAAATTAAACATTGAAACCACTTGAAACATTTAAAAGCTATTCTGACAACTACCAACTCACAAACAAATAAAATGTGATAAAGAACACAAACTACACACTGATTTTTGTATATGATCAGAAGCAAAGTGGTCTGATTATACAAGTGTGTTGTCTCATAAGCACATCGTGTTTTCTTTTTGTAAAATTTGAACTGTCAGACAAATGTAATTAAAAAAAACATAGATAAAAGTATAAAGAAATATATATCAGAAGAAATTATGCATTTGACGTCCTAAATTCTTCTGTAAGATGAAAAAAGATGTCCAAGCCGAGCGTGCAGTTAAGTGAAAATATGTCCCAAAGAGTCCAACGCCATCTAGTGGACGTAAAGTGTACTGCTATTCATGAAACTAAACACAACCTACCTGGAAATTTAAGCTTCTCTTCTAAAAGATGTTAGTCTTAGTGGTATTCCTGTTATGAGCTATCATATCAGTAGTGTGCAAAAGTCTCATTTCTTTATATTTTGCTTTCATGGAGCCAGAATCGTATTAATTTCTAACTCTTTACCCCTTCAAAGCCAGACCTGCTTATAAAACAAAATTAATTATCAGACGTTAGTGGAGGTAGTTTCTGCCTATGCAGCTACCCTTGGAAAAACCCCAAAAGGGTCTACTGCCCTTCTTTTTGAGATATAGTGAGGTGTCATAACTCATTAAGGTTGTCAAATGTCATTTTTATGAGGGAAAGTGTTAAAATGGTCTTGTGCTAGCAGTCTGTGACATAAACACAATTTCTTCCCCATTTCTTTAGTTGAATCTATGAAAAATACCAAAGAGAGCAGCTTGACAGACATAAAATAGTATTTAACCGAACACTTTCCATATCTCGGCATGGTGTGCACTGTGTCCTTAAAGAATTTGAAGAAACTGGACACATGGAGGACAAAAGAAGAAGTGGCAGGCTTAAAATATATGTGAACAGTGTCTGAAAGTCATGTTCTTTTGAAACGGGGGGGGGGGGAAAATCCAACAAAGACCTTACACAGGAGCCAGGTCTGAGAGATGCTCCTGGCCCTTTAGCTGATTAATCAACTTTTGACTGAAGCCTCATCAGAAATGGTCTCAGTGGAAGGCTGGCTGTCAAGAAGCCATTCTTAAGAAAGGGAAACAGAGAAAGTCTGGGGAATGCCAATTTACTGAAAATCAGCAGCAACAGCTCTGATGGAGTGATGAATCCAATCATCCATCCACTCTCTTCGCTTATCCTTATTAGGGTCGCCGGGGGGGGGGCTGGAGCCCAAGACCAAGAGGCAGGGTACAACCTGGGCAGATAGCTAGCTTGTTCCAGGGCTGTGATGAATCCAAATATGAAAATGTTTTCAGACTGTCATCAGTATATATGGAGGTTGTCAGGAGAGAGGTACAGCAGTGAGTGTCAACAGCTATCTGTAAATTAGGGGAAGCTGTACACCAGTATATTTCACACACTGGTGTTTGAGTTCATAAGTCCATCAGTTCTGACAAGAGCTGTATGCTTTTACTACATTGGTGGTGGATCAAAATACACACAAAGGAAGACTATCAGACATGGACTGGCCTCCGCAGAGCCCGGACCTCAGCATTACTGAAGCAGTTTGGGATCATTTCGACAGAGAAGGCAACAAAAGGCAGCCAATATCCAAAGAAGAGCTTTGAGGCTTTGAAGACTGATTAAATAAATTACAGGAAAGCTTCCCTTAGAAGGTGCAGGCTGTGTTGAAGAATAAATGTGGTCATTACAAATACTGACTTTCAATCTCAGAATTTATACACACTCAGTTTTACCTTATACAACGTAATTCCTTTAGAATGTTTCCTGGTGAATTATAAAGAAGTGACAGGTGACTCAGGTTTTGTGAAAACAGCAAAATAGTACATAAATACTTCTCATAGTGTAACTTAGTATTTGCTGTGCACTTGTTTCTTAACATCTACAACACTGAGAAAAAAAAGTCACCCTCAATAGCGTGAGACAGGATGTCCGAGTCGCTTTTATTTACAAAGAAAAAACAAAAAACATCTTTGTAAGTTTGAGTGTATTAAATGTTTGTTTGTGAGCAACAGTGTGTGTTGTGATATCTTTACAAACTGAAACAAAATAAACATTAGTTCAAACGTACACAGTCGACTCTAGTCTCTGCTCTAATGAGAGCTTCACTGCTCCCGCCCTCCTCGATTTACAGTCTCTTGGAAGGCGTTCACTGCGTTGGGCAGGTTTTTAGAAGTTTGACAAGTGAGAGGAAACTTTACATCCTTAGTAAAGCCCGCCAGCGTGAATGTGTAGTGATACTGGTGCTAGAAATTTAGCTTAGCTTAGCTGGAAACAGCTACTACAGCATCCATGCCCCTCAAGTTTTTCCTGGTGCTTTTATTGTGCTCAAGCTTCAAATGTAAAGATGTGTAGAAAACAACACTGGGAGGGTCTGCGAAGGTGGGGTCCTGTATAAAACCTTAAGGGTCACTGTGGTGGAGAGCTGGCGGTGGTGGCCTTCAGGATGCCTCGCAGCACCTTGTAGTTGTTGAGAGGCTGGTTCTCTTTGGGGGGGTAACAGGGACCACGCTCTGTGGCGTAAGAATAAGGAAACCGCAGCACCCAAAGGCCATCAGGTGGCAACGATATTTCAGTCTGCTCTGGGTGGAAGATCGGACAGGGAGGAGAGCCTGGCTGCACCTGAAATCACAGCAGAGGACAAAAGAAAAAGTTATTCAATACTGAGCCTGAAAATTTAGCCACACAACTGAAAAGCTTCATTTGTTAAAGGGGCCGAATATGATTAGACAGTTTGGAATCAAGGCTTCGAGTGTGTCACTTTAACAGGTTACAGTTGGATACTGGGGTAGTGAAGGGGTTCAAACAGCTCTGAACAAGTAAAGTTGTTTCTTCCCTGGAGTGTCTGGGCTCAGGCTTAGGGGCAACGTGGGGAGCTTGCAGTAGAGCTGTGTCAAAAGAAACCAGCTGACGTCGTTCAGGCATCTGGTTAGGATGCCTCCTAACTGGGGGGGGATCCCGAGGCAGACCCAGAACTTACTGAGATGGGCTCAGAAAGCCTAGAATCCCCCTGAAGAAAGTGGAAAGTATAGCTGAGGACACCTGGAATGACCTGTTTGGCCTACTGCATCTGCAACCTGATCTCAGATAAGGACAGGATGGACGGATGATGCGCGTTAGTGTTTGATGCAACCTGCCTAAATAGTGACATGATGCAGATGTCTTAACCTTTTCTTTGCACATTTTGTGATACATCCCTGTTGTTGAACAGTGCAATAAGTTTTCTCTTGGTTTGGGCCTCTAAGGAAAACCCCAATGACCCTTTGAAGGAAACTCATTTCCACCATTTGTATCCACGACCCCTTTTTCTTCAGTCTCTAACCAGAGCTTGCAACCATAGGTTACAATCAGCTCTCACTTCACTACGATGGACTGGCACAGCTCCAATCTGTCTGTCAATCTCATGCTTCCCTCATTTGGGAATAAGACCCTGAGACACTTAAAGAGATCATTAAATCATCATCAGGTGCACCCCTGTTTGGAGAGGACTTGGTGCCTCCTCCTGCTGCTTACCTGTGGGTTGAGGGTAACCTCCAGCGGGGTGTCAGGCACTACAACAAAAAGGCGAGCCAACTGGGCGAAGTGGGGCTTCAGGCCACGGCCTTGGGAGGGAGATGGGATGAACAGCGGCATGTCGGTGTTTAACACCCTTGTGGCTGGATCTTTAGCGCCCCCCGGCCCCAGCACCTTCACCACTTTGTCAGGCCCGCAGCTGATGAAGCGTCTCCCCCTGCCGTCTTCATACTCGAACCCCACAAAGATGCGAGCCATGTCTTCCCTTCTGCGACTCCTACCGAGCCCACCGGTGCTGCCTCGCTTTCCCACGAGGGTCTTGTTGGGGGCTGGCCATGAGGACGTGCCTCCGTCCAAAGGCTCCGTTAGTCCTGCATCTTCCTCCGATCGGGAACGAATCACCAAGTCCCACGGCAAGAGGAATGAGGAGCCAGGGAGGAAGCCTGGCTGCTCCAGGCCCGTGTGGCAGTTATATGACTTTGCTGGGCCAACTTTCACCAGCGACCAGCTGGAGAATTTAGGGAGCAAACCTTTAGGGCAGCCAGAGTGCATCATTCCAGGAAGGTACTCTACAGTGGAGGGCTGCCGGTCAACAAGGCTCGGCCTCTTTTGCTGGACTTGGGTTTCGGCTCCGTCTCCGTCCCCATAGGGCCCCAGGCTGTCTGTAGATTGGCCTAGACTGAGAGCCAGGCTAAGGCTGGTGTCTCCAGGCGTGTGGCTCTGGGCAGTGCTGGGCTCCTTCAGCCTCTCTGCGTCACCCGATCCTGAAGCCTCACAGGGATTTCTCTGAGCCTGGTTGGCTGGGGCCGGGTCAGGAGTGCTGGGCTGGAACACCGGAAACTCAATCCTCTCCAGCTTCCCGCAGCATTTCTCCTCCAGCATCTACTCAGGAAAAAGACAGTTAACAAACAGGTGGTTACATGTTGTGTTTTAGACATACAATTTAAAGAAACAGTGTTTTTATAATGAAACGAGAAAACTGTGCAACAACGTGAAGGGAGAATCTTGCAACGATGAACCATAAATCTGCAGCTGGATGACATTTCTGTTTTTGCTTCACTCTCGTGGCTCTTACAGGCATTTTTTTTTAATCATTTGCAATAAGAAAATCTCTAAAAGCTCACAGTGTACTACCCGAGCTGATAATGGAGACATCAGCTACAGAATGAGAAATTTCCCTCAAAATTTTGCGTCTGACTGACTTTTTCACAGCTGTGTATAGAAACACTGACAGAGCAGAGAGCCTGTGCTCCCCTGTGGTCCTCAGTAGGACCCATGTAGAGTGAATCCTGACCTGGTAGAAGTCGTAATTTGCTGCCTGGATGTCAAAAGGATCCTCACGGGGAGCTTGTTTCCGTCCACAGTTGCAGGAGCTGGTGGAGCGCCCCCTACTGTTGTGATTCATGATTGGTGGGTTGTGATCCATGTCAGGCTTCTCTCCTGTGGAATTAAGCGGCAGATTTCACACTGATTTGCCTTGTATTTTATTTTAGAGTTAGAGCTACAACAATTATGTGAAATACTCAATGAAAAGAAAGTGCATTACAGGGATCCTCCTCAAATTTGTGTCGAGATAGATGACGCGCTCACCTGGCTGAGGCAGCAGGTGGAACTTGTGAACACAGTGCTGGTCAGTCAGACTTCGCTCCTCACACAACTGGTGGCCGTTACTCCAGAAGTTGTAGCAGTCCTCGTGAAGCTGCAGAGCGTAGCGTTGGAAGGCCACGCCTCGAGCGTGCTGGCTGTACACCCGCAGAGCGTGAGCCAGCTGGTTTTTATGAACCGTGGTGGTGTAGTTATGGGGGAGGTTGGACTGATAGGCGCTGTGAGCAAGAGGCAGAGCTTTTTGGCACCTGTTCTCAGAGAACTTTGTGTCAGCGTCGAGAAAACCCTCCAAAACCTTCACCTGGCTTTGCACTTTTGTATATAGCTCAGCCACTTCTTCATCCGTGTTTTTGATGAGGACTTGGTGGAGTCTGGAGGCGACCTGGACCCATTTGGTGTAGGTCGGCAGCTCAAAGTGCGAAGGCTGCGGGTTGCGGCCGACGCTGTCATCGAAACCTTTCTTGGTGAGCACCAGGTCGACGTGCTGCCAGAGGAATTCCTTCAAGCTGCAGTCCACCAGCTGACTGCCTATCGATATGCTGCCTGAGTCTCCGCTAATGCTGGACTGCCGAGCTGAATGCCGCATCTGCTGATAGCGCCTGGGCCCCGACACCGACACGGAGGAGTCCTGCTCAGACAACATGCAGTTGGACCGCAGCTGACCGAGCAACGCACCTAAGGGGTCCTCATCTAGTGCTGGGATCACGTACACAAATGCCTGGTTAGCGGGCACCGTGAACAAGCAGTTGCTACTCTGGTTGGTGAGAACTCGGCTTTTACGGAAGATGCGATAAATCTGGTCTTCCAAGGCGTGCTGCAGCCTCCGCCTGGGAGAGTGCTTCTTCGGTTTGTCAGAGTTTGACTCTGAGCCGTTTGCAGAAACCTTTAGAATAACAAACAAAGACGACATCATTTGTATTCATATGGTTGCCCTGAGTTCTTATAGCTCATCGGCCTGATGGCGTGACCCTTTATTAAAGAAACAAATGAACAGTTTCTGAAACATTTTTGCAAAATTTCCTATGGACAGCTCAACTGTCATAATTTCACTCAAAGTAAAAAGACAAAACCTACAGTGCCATGAAAAAGTATTGACCCCATTCCTGATTTCCCTTTTTTTTTTTTTTGCATGTTTGTTACATTTAAATGTTTCTGATCAAACAATTGCTTTTAATATTAGCCATTAGGTAAGTCAAGTAAACACAAAATGCAGTTCTTAAATCATGATTTCATTATTCATTATTAAGGGAAAAGTAACTGCCCCCCTTCTTCAATCATGAATTAACTGCAGTTACCCACATTTTCAGCCAGGCTCAGGCTTGAATTACTGCCAGACCAGAACCTGTCTGACAAAAAAAGCAAAAGAAACAGCTGAGAAACAAAGTCATTGACAACTATCTGTCCGAAAAGGGTTACAAAGGCATTCCTAAGGCTTTGGGACTTGTGGGAACTTCCCAGGAGTGGTGAATCTACCAAAATGACCCCAAGAACGCATCAATGACTCTTCCAGCAGGTCCCAAAAGAAAACCACTGCTGAACAATTGAAACAGTGCTCATTGTCAGTTATCATAAACGCTTGATTGCAGTTCTTGCTGCAAAGGTTGGCACATTAGTTATTAGGTTTAGGGAGCAAGGCCTTTATCACACAAGGCCTAGGTAGGTTTGGATAACTTGTTTGCCCTTAATGAATGAAATCATAATTTTAAAACAGCATTTTGTGTTAACTCGGGTTATCTTTGTCTAATTTTAATTTTATTTAATGATCTGAAGCGTGTAAGTGTGACAAATATGCCAAAACCACCCCCAAAGAAATCAGGACAGGGGGAAATACTTTTTCACAGCACTAACTGTAACTATATTAAGACATATATCAATATTTCAGTTTTAATATAAAGTGCATATATAAGTGAGAGTGAATAAGGACGTGTTAGAGAGGAGACCTTCAGAGTGACGTTCATTTGGAAGACGAAGAGGAGCCGTGGAGGGCAGGGCCGGCAGTTCAGCTTCCACTCTTTGGACACCGGGGAGTCTTTGATGGCAGCCCGGATCAGAGGCAGGACCTTCTGCCGCAGGGCGTCCAGAGCTCGGAAAAGCCGGTCGTAGGTCACATCGAAGGTCTGGTTCGGGTGGACGAGCAGCAGGACGTGACACACGGAGAACATGTAGAGCAGGTGGAGGCAGTGCTGCCTCTCCAAGCCCTTCCAAAAGTCGTGGGCGTCCGAGTGTCCGCTCCCGGTGTCCAGAGACAGGCAGGCCCGCAGCAGCTGTCGGCTGTCGCAAACGGAGGAGAGCAGGAGGTACAGCACCCGGTTCTCCTGGTTGTAGAAAGCCTGGATTTGGCTGCTCGTGGTGCCGCCGTCCTCCGGTCCGCCGAACATCGAGAAAAGGTGCTTGTCCGCCACTGTGTTGATCAGAGACTCCTTCAGCGGGCCGGGCTGCATGCTGCTTTTACCGAAAATACCGACCACACATAGCCCCTCTTCCCGGTACGCAACGTCTTCCAGGAGCTCCGATTGTAGCAGATCCCCCACACTGACGGGACAAGCCATGTTTGCTTCCTTCATGTTGAAAACCAGGGGAATGAAAACAACCCCGGACTCTTTTCCCCTATCATTTCCGGTTCCTTGTATTAAAATGTCCGAGTCAGTGCAGCATTAGCTTTAACGTTCCTCTTCCCAATTTAAACCATCGTTAGTGTCAGAGTTATTAGATAGATTTATTTTATTTTATTATATTTTATTAGCTCAGTTTGGTTTCAGCTATTTTCCTAGGATGGGAGCATACCATTATATGGGTGCTATTTGTAGGATCCTAAAACTTAAGAAGTTAAATAGAAAATAGACATCCCAGTCTTATTAAACATTCATAGCAAACGTTCCTAGTGCTGTCAGTGACCAAAGACTAAATTAAAAAAAATCTTTATTTTCAGTATATTTTTAATTTAATTTTAGTTAGTTTTACTAACTAAAGAGTTAGAGTTCCCGGTCCCACCGGGAAGATGCCCCGGGGAAGACCCAGGACACGCTGGAGAGATTATATCTCTCGGCTGGCCTGGGAACGCCTTGTTCCCCCGGATGAGCTGGAGGTGGTGGCTGGGGAGAGGGAGGTCTGGGCTTCTCTGCTTGGGCTGCTGCCCCCGCGACCCGGCCCTGGATAAGCAGAAGAAAATGGATGGATGGATAGTTTATAATAACAGGATATGCTTTCAGTTGTTTTTGTTTCCTTTTTTCTAATTTCTTTCTGCCATCCCAAACATATAGGAGACGAGAAGGTCGAGGCAAAAAGTTAAATAGGAATTCATCTGTAAGACAAGTGCTATAGAGTGTTTTTATCCTCACATACAAATACTAAAGATATGGTGTTCAGTAATATTGTCATGAACCGACTGTGTGCAAGCCGGAAAGGACCCCAATGCAGACTCACGGAGGAGAAAACTTGAACTCAAAATACAGCTTTATTTGCTGAGGGAAGGCGATACAAAAACTAAACTGGGAAGTCTAAACTCACAGGAAGACACAGGGAGAGACACACAGCTATAAGGGTACGACATGACACAGAGCAAGCAAAACACAGGATTTAAATACAGACAACCAGTCACACTCAAATTTACACTGCAATTTAGAATCACCAATTAACCTAACCTCACTAACTGCATGTCTTTATAGACTGTGGGAGAAGCCAGAGTATCCAGAGAGAACCACACAAACAAAGGAGAAAATTCAAACTCCACACAGGCAGGCCACGGCCAGATGATGGATCCAAACCCCAGGACATTCTTGCTGTGTGTGGAGTGGTTAACAGTGCTAATGACAACGCCATAGTGCTGTCCTGAAAATTCATTGATAATACTGTAAATTAAAACATAGTCATAGTACTGTTCCCAAAAATACAGTAAGAATATTACAACTTAAGAAAATGTAATATTAAAAAAACAGCACTAAAATTAACTCACAATAATAGTAATTTAAATAAAAACACATAAATACTACTACAGTTATGTACATTATAATAGTAAAATAAAGTGCTGTGTTTAAGCTGCTGGTAAATTACTGTAAACATTTCTAGCATCTACTTTTTACAGTGTTTTCTCAAAAATAAATAGACAAACTACTGCTGACCTGCCGCTTTGAATAATTTGAGTTTTTATATTTTTTAAATTTTAACACACACACACGTGAAGTAAATCCATTTTGACTAGTAGTACTTGTGCTCGAGTTAAATATCTGAGTTCCCTCCTCCACCCATGTTTACTTTAAACAGGTCTCGGGACGTCAGGAGGCAACGTTGCGTGCGCGCTCGCAACCCCGCTTCGGCGTCGTCTCTCTGACGTCACCGCCCTCTGATCATCCGAAATCCCTGATAACACGGCGCGCGCTCCCGCTCGGCTCTGAATGGGGGCTCAGTCCAGCTTGTGACAGCTCGTCCTGTAGTGTAACCGTAGACGCCACGGTCCGCTCATCCAGTCGGGTGCTGCTTTCAGACGCGCCGGTAGTCCACGGCCCTGCTCCTCCGGTAGTACACATTTATTCAGGTAGTATGGTACTGAACTGTCAGTCCAACTAGTTCGGTTAGTGTACTGACTCTTCTCTTCTTAGCCCGGCAAGTTAGTGTACTGACGGGCGGAGCTGTCTCTGTCTGTCCAGGAATGAGAAATGATGGCCGGCTCTGCAGCAGAGGAGAAAACCTTCCGACGGTTCCTGGAGCTCTTTATTCGGGAGATGAGGATGCCTCTGCAGGAGGGCGACCCGCTGCCGATGCGCCCCTTGTCGGACCTGGTGTCTGAGGACGAAGTGGAGGGGGAATGCCTCGACCTGTGTCTCCAGCACCTCTACAAATAGTTAAGTGTCCACTTTTTGTTCATGGCATGCTGTCATTTCCGTATCTCTGTGTAGTCAGATAATGTCAGTGCCCATGCTTTTGAAATTAGTGTTTCTACTTTGTGGAGAGCTGCGCCAGGTGAGCGGAGCTGCGACCCCGGTTGGGTCCAGAGCAGGATGAAGCGGGATGCCCGGAGCCTGCTGCCCTCTCGGGCGGCCAGCCGCCTGCTTCTGGGCATTCCAGGGTGTGCCAGCATCAAGTTTAGACAAGTGCCGTTACAGATGCGAAATTAAAGCAAAAGCAGAAGTTAAAAGACGCCTCCCCTCGGAATGTGTTTGTGTTATTCTGCGTGTTTTATTTGCGCACTTGAGCCTGTTTTGTGCCAAAAATTTACGCTAGCGGTGTCGGAGCTGTAGGTCCACAAAAGGTGAACCCCTGGTTTTGCGTAACAGCACGACGTCATTGTGGTGTAGGAGGAGGAGGAAGCCATCGCCATCACTGCTGAGCGCATCTTCGCGGGCTAAAAATAACCCCACCGGTTACGTTATTAGCCTGAATCGTTACGCTCTAAAATCCAAGTCGCAGACTGAATGAATGGCTGCAGAGTGAGATTACCACATTTATATCAGTGACATTTAACAGATGCGCGCTGCTTACCTCAACCTCAATCCCATTCCGAAAGGAAAAGAAGCGAAGTGCAGAAATGCGTACGAGTGGACGCTCTTCTCCAACATGCACGCTTTTAACAGCTGCTCAGTTAAATTAGTAATAATCCAGCTTCTGAGGCATGAACAAACTTGGCATGAACGGTAAAGCTGAGAGAGAAATGTACGGCTGCCCTGAGCTCTGCTGCCTGGCCTGGTTTTTGAATCCAAAATAGGTGCAGAAACTGTGCTGGGAAGAAGAGGGTGGAAGGACTCATCTAGGGCACCAAGTGGCAAGGGGACTGCATGGTTGCATCTTGAAAATAACTGCGTGGACCAGTTTGCGTGCAGGTTCTTCCAGCTGTGGTGAAGATAAGCTCACGCACAGCCCGGAGTGCTCACAGGAGCTTTCTGCAGAGCATATTTAACCTGTTGCAGCAGCAGCAGCCACATCCAGATCAGTGTCTCCGCACATTCATGCTGTCTCTATCGCAATGTCCAGGTTTGTTTGGCTGGCGGATACAAGGTCACTGACCGTTCGGCACTTAACATCTAGCACAGCTTGCCACCCCCCTCTCTCTCTCTGTCTTCACATGCAGGTTAACCCGAGATGACAAAGAGTGGGAACAGTCCGAATGAACCTGTAGGTTTTTCTGTTGAACTCATGCTCTTTAGCAGCAGCTGCATCGGCTGGCGTGCCTGTGCATGTTGGTTTTAAATATTGAAAGAGCAGGAGCTAACAAGTTATTAGCAGGTACATCATATAACCACTGAGTGTAAAAGGTTTGAGGCTCAGATGCACAATAAAGGAGGAATTAGCTACTACCCACTCTAAAGTTATTGAGCTTTTTTATGTCTTCTTTATTTAAGAAACCTCTACATTATTCAAAGAAAGCATGAAAGAGAGAAGTGCCTTTAACCTTAAATCAGTCTTTCTAATGACCAGCAGGGGGCGACTCATGTGGTTCCAAATGGAACCGGTTGTATAGAAGTCTATGGGGAAAATGACTGTTGGCTTCTAGATCCATGACCTCAGTAAATGCCTTCCTGATGACTTCCGGGGCTCAATAATAAGTTTAAAGTCATAGTGATTAAAACATGAAGCCAATTTTGTAAAATATGGTTATTATTAGAGTTAGAAAGGCGGATCATCCAGGATAATAATCCAGCCAATGAGGATGTAGTGTCTTTGTTTTCCCTTCAGATGGATCGCTCCCATTACATTTGGTTTCAAATATCAAGTCGACAACAGTGAAAATACTCAGCTCGAGGCTTCATGGCGGCACTTTTTTAACCGTTCATCTACATTCATCTTTTGCAATGTCACATCGCGCTTCCATCTAGTCGTGATACTGTGATACCCATAGTGAATGTCTGCGTAAAGTATGCTAATCTGGTGAAAGCTGTAATGTTTAAAGACTGTCACTCACAATCCAAACACGTGATCGGGACTGTATCACAGATACTTATTTTCCCACCAACTTGCCATTTTAATGCTTCACAGTGGGCGTGCCTGACTTTTCATATAGGTCAGTAACCGAGCAACCATAAGGTGGGTTTACAGAGTTTTGATTAGCCTTTAGTGAAACTGTGCGATTAATCTCAGGTGAAGTTTTGCCACTGATTAATAAAACAACACAACCAAATCGTAAAATCAATTATTGGGCCACATGACCACTCCCCAAAGTGATCAGCTTCTCCTTTAGCTTTGTGTGGCACTCCAAAGGCGATCAGAATTTTTACATTTAGCAACATGTTTGAAAAGTCAAAGGGTTGACCTTTTCTCAACATTTCAGCACAAGTTTCAAGTCTCAAAACCTCTTGGTGTTGCCAGGTTAAGCTAAAGTCACACGAGGAAACACAATAACCCAAGTTTACTCTGAGCTTGTCGCACGCTTAGCTTCAACAAGACGTCGAGGATGCTTCACAACCTCAACCTCTGGGAAACCAATTAAATGCAATCACTCAACAACCATGGTTTTTTTGTGGCCACGAAGGTTGACGATCTATTTTTTCCTGTAGTGTCATTGAGGCCTTACACATTCACTGCACTTCACACCATGCTTCACGTACCTTATAAATCTGGGTATGACAAAACATGTCGCCTGTACGATGATATCACCTATGGAGATGCACGTCTACACTACCCATGATCATGATATATGCGTCATGATAACACAGAGGGGAAATACACAGGGAGGAGTCATAGCAGCACTTGCACTGTGAGATGTCAGCTTAAACTTGTGATATTGTCTGAATTTTGTCACGGACCATCTTTGGTTGCAATAGCGATACAGCAGCCAACTTTGATCGGAGGCGTGACCAAAGATATTGCCACGATAATTTCAGCATGCTTATCATTAGTCTTGGAAAGCCCAAAATCACACATCCTATAGCCTCTTTTCACCCAGCTGCCCATATGGACACTACAACAGGTTTGGTTTTCTGTGATGATTCCTCCAGTTAATACTGCACATTGAGAGTCTACTTGCTAATGTGCTTCATACTTTAATCCAAAGATGTGTGACTTCGCTCTGACTCAGAAGTCTGAGCTGTCAGCTGGGTGAACGTGAGCGTCCACCCTCACCACCTGGTGCCAAACTACTCCAAGGAAGCAGAGAGTTGAGGCCCTATGCAGGAGTTTGAATCTGAATAGTTTCTATAGATGTGATTGTTAGTTCTTTCATTCTTGGTTGTATTAAACTGATTTCAGCTGCATATGAGACTACAAATGTCTGATGTAATGAAATTGGACATTAGTTGATCATTAACCCGACTGGTAAAAGCTTACTGGTAAAAAGTAGCAGTGCACTAGTTACCAATTCAATCGCCTCGCTTAAGACAACCCTGCAAAATATCCCAACCTTTAATCAAAGCAGGTGTTCCGCATTGCCTCTTTATCCGTTTCTTATCTTTATAATTCATCCTTCTTAAAAGATTTAATTCATTTTGTCCATTTGTAATGCATATAAACGTCACAGAAGTTCTTTGATGATATTAACTAATGAAAATACCATCAATAATAATGCAAAAGTAATTGCTGCATACCAAGATTATTACATAAGATTGTGTTTTTATAACTAAAGCTAAACCAAAAGTAAAAGTAGGTGTGAAAAAAAACATTTTAGCCAACTGCCACACAGCATGTTTGTTCATCTGTAACACATAAATGGTAATATAACAGTGAAATGGGACATTTGGAGAATGATATTAGTTTTAGATGCTGTTAATGCTCAAATTTCGTTTTACTACAGTCCTCGGAAACTTCACGTCCTCTGAAGCAGGTGTGAAGGTGAAACAAGGCAGAGGCATGGCTGCAGGATGTGGGTGTTTTACATGTACTGTAGTAACATTTTTGCACAGCTCCGTGTGATTCATCGTGTGAGAGTTACTGCTGATCGGATTGGAGTGAAAAGCTGAAGTTGTGGCAGTCATTTTAAAAATAAGAGTCCGTCCAATCTGGATGTGTGAAGCATCCATTAGCCAAGCCTACCAAAATAACTGCAGCTCAATGCACAGGCTTACTTTGTAAAATATCCCACTGTCTCTGTTTTCTGGCAGAGGCACTTTGTTGTACATTTGGCTTGTTAGAGGCGATGAATCACTCATTGGCCACTCTCCATGTAACACTATATTTTCAAGGGAGACAGATTTGAGGAGCTACTGTATGAAGGTCAAACAGGGCCATTTATTTCTCCCATCTTATATACACAAGGCAAAATGTTGGAGACGTTCAATTATTAATCAATATATGCTACTTGAGGAAATGTCAGTTGGTTCCCAAAAAGCACGAGGACTCATCTTCTGGGAAGCGTGAATATCCCAGATCAACTCTCCAAGATAAACAAAAGCATCGGTCATTTCAACCAGCGGAGCAAAACTATATGTTTAGAAGCCGCGACGCTTGTACTTGGGAGCAGAAGTGGGAGTAATTTACTGCAGAACCATAAATTTTACTAACAGTTGGACGTGTGACGCAGTCGGGGTTGATGGATGTGTTAATAAAACATTTAACTGTAGAGACGACCTTTCATTTACTGTTTCAGATTCACACTCTACTCGGGTTTGCTTCAATAAAAGCCCCCCAAAACCTCAATGAACTTATTATTACAACTAATTAGACTTAGCAGAGTAACTATTTAAACCCCAACCTCAATGTTTCACTCACTGTGAAGCAGATTTAATCTATATTTTTTAATAACTTTGCATTGAATGGGTTGAATCATTGAATGCTTGGATGAATCTGATGATTGGCTCAGTTTTGTGGAATTTGGGTAAGTTTCATGTCGTTGTTTTGCTGCCCCTTCGCTGTTCTGGATCCTGTTACGGCTCACGTTGTGCTGTGTCGGGCTGCTGCAGCTGTTTTCAGAGAAAAGCTCTTAAACTCGTTCTGTCCAGACCATTTGGCTATATTTACAAGTAAAATAATCAGCTAGGGAGAAAGTTAGAAACAACAGAATCCGTCTCACTGTTTTTCTCACGTGCGGTGGAGAGTGAGGCGCACACTCTCAGAAGTTGTGCCTCAAGAAGAGTTCTCACAAGAGAGCATGGCCTCTGATCAAACCAACAAAAACAAGCTGTATATCAGAGATGGTAGAAAAAAATAGAAAAATACACATAGATGCACATCAAACCATACGATTGCTGGGTCAAAAACAAGCCAAATATGATAAATATTGAAAATAAAATGAGCACCATGCACGCTGCAGGGCTCCAGTTTGGCTCTTTCATCGCACCAGCGAAATGATAAATAGTGCTTGTGCTTGAAATGTCCAGAGAAACGGTATAAAAAATGGACATAGACGTGCTGTTTTGAAGTCTAGAGATGAGCGTTTTCTGCCAGAAACATTTTGGCTGCAAAATACAGATTTGGTGAAACGTCACAGTTTTCATGATGTAGTATCCATTAAAACTAGACGCCTGCAGTGTTTGAGCCTGAGCAGAGCATTTTCTCCATTGTCATCTCTGTGTTTTGAACACATGGCAAGCTTTATCATATTTTGGGACCATATTGGGACCATAATTGACAGAACAAACATCATCCTGTATTGAATAAGACTTGAAACTATTGACTGAGACTATAAGCTCGTAGATCAATGGAGCTAAAGGTTTGGTTTCCCATAGATTTCCATACAACTGTTTAAAGCCAGAAAAGTTTCCACATCAAGGGAAAGGGTTCACGTTAACCCTCACTTCTCAGTCCCAGAAGTAGGTCCATCTTATATATATATATATATAAGATGAACCTATATATATATATATATATATATATAGCATATATATATATATATCTTGAATTAAGTAAAAATGTCCAAAGGGTTTCATCAGATCAAAACGGACAAAACGAGTTATGAGATGGTTGAAACCAAAATTATAGCAAAAAGAGAGTAAATCACATTTTCAAAGGGATGAGGAAAACTCACAGCTCAAACTAAAAAGCGGATGATGTGTCAGTATTGTTTCCCCAACTCATTTAAAGTCTGTTATTTTACCTCAAATTGCGACATTTACCTGATTCCAACCAGGAAAGTTCATCACCTTAGCAGCTGATCTTGCAGATTTAAGTAGCGTCTGGTTTAAAGGGTTTTAACATGTAAAATGAACTCCCTCAGTATTAGGCAGGAGGCAGTACTGCAGGTACAGGAGTAACAGGCAACACATAGATCATATATCACCTCCAATTCAGACCCGATACACGATCTAATGTATCACTTAAGCTTCCATTAACATTGGCTGCAGCCTCTTAAAGCTGGGCTCTTTGTGCATTAAGTCTACGAGTAGAAATGCAGAAGTATTAGCTGTGTGTTCTGTTTGTTTTTTGTTTTTTTGCATCATTTACAGCACTTATCATTGTAGCAACCCAGGTATCCTCTTGCTTAGAGTAACAATGGTCAGTCTGAGTACAGCAAGCGGCAAGAGCACCAGGTTAATCATGTTTCAATCAAGCGTCTTTGTATGTGAAGTTTGATAACAGTGCTTCAGACAACAACACAGCCAATCAGTATGTCAGGCTCACCCTCACTGTATTATTTAGCTCCTTAGTTTTACTTGTTTGAGTTGGCATGTCCTTAATGTCTGGTTGTCTGAGGACAGTGTGTTCAGATCAGTGGGAAGGACATTTATATAGCAGAATGTGAAGCCGAGTTTTATAGTTTACTTTGCAAAATAAATAAATAAACATTAACTATAACATAAAATCCCTTTTCAGTTTAACACAGGGTCTTGGTCTTTTGCTTTTATAGGGATGTAGTAAAGGAATTAAATTAGTTAAATGAGTCCCTTCCCTGCGTAAAGGGACGCAGGGAAGGAAAGCAACTTCCTGCTTTGGCTGTTTGGAATAATGGGTAGAACCGGAAAAACTATTTTTCTGACCCCGTGTTCCTCTTTTACATTTCCATGGGGTTATCCCCAGTGCCAACCAAATAAACAGCCAACATTAGCTGTGTTAATATATGATAGCGGCTATCGCTCCTCTTAAATGAGGTCAATGGGTGGTATCGTGCTGTGATATAATTTGGGCTCTCTTGAATATATTTTTTGCATGCAGGTATGTCAGTATATGTCTGGAGATTCTGTGATAATCATCACCTTATGGTTTAAATTGGGTTTGTGTCAATGGATAACGTCCTCACGAGGTCGAGGTGATGGGCGATTTCCTAAGTTCCCTGTTAGCGCATCAGTTTAACGTTATTATTATAACGAGACTGATAGCAAGTTCAATCTGCTTCGCTGTAGTTTCATGTAGGCATCTCCAGATATGACTAATGCTTGTCGATCTGAAGATTTAAAGTGAAAAACGTAAAGAGCAAGGCAGTTGTTATAACTTGATACCATTTTAGATGCTCAGCTGTTATCCGTCCACTTATCTCGGCAGGCTAAATTGTGCAACGATGTCTCTCATCTCTCTAATTTATATAGAGGTTTTCTAGTCTTAGTAACTACTCTAAGCAATTTAGACTACATCTAGTCATACAGTCATACAGTCATACAGTGCTTTATTCTCTACACTTTAAGCTCTTTATCATCCCCACATTCACAGCCAAGTTAGATAACCTGGGAGGAAGCCGGAGTACCCTGCGTGAAACCACGCAGGCACGTGGAGAACATGCAAACTCCTTGAACTGGGAACCTTATTGCTGTGAGGTGACAGTGGTAGCTCACGTATGTGCTGCTGAGAGAGGGGCACACATTATGAAGGATTGGAAGCACTACCTTAGGCAGAGTCCGGTTTGAGTGATCATCTGGTCGCGAAAGGAAAAATACTAATGAATTCTTTTGAGGTTGCTGTCAAACGCTAAAGAGTGTGTTGCATCAAAAACCTCCATGTGATTTCTTTGATTCTTCACTACACTTGAAAACCAGAGAACATTTGCCTTCAAAGTAAAGGTTCTACCTTATTATTGCAACCAACACGTTCGAATAGGCATGACTTATTTTGTAGGCAATTTCCACTTGGGTCGCACTTTCCAGAGTTTCAGTACTGCTTGGAGAATAGCTGGTGGGTGTTTGTAGATAAATTGGTGACCGTGGCAACCTGCTAGTGACCAAAATGATTGCAAGGAGGTCTTTGAACCAATTTTATCTCCAGCAAATTGTGACCATTGGTGACCAGTCTCTAGGCCTAAAGTAGCATGCCTACCTGTGCTTCCTCTGCCAACCCTGTGGTGATGATATTGGTCATCAGAGGATGATGACCCTTTGGAACAGGTCACCCGAAACTAGTTTAAGTAAAATTGGTGAGCACAGCACTGTAAAACGGTTAAAAATTGTAACTCTGGCACATTTATTGTCAGTTTGGGGTTTGCTAGGTTTTTTTTGTTTTTGTTTTTGTTTTTTAATCTTTTTGCTCTATTGTTGTTCTCCACTAACTTTAGAATTACAATTTTTTTAAAAATGTTTTTTACTGGCTTTTTAGGCCTTAATTTTGATAGGACAACAGGGAGAGGAATCAAGAAAGCTGGGAGAAAGACATGCAGTAAAAGGCCTTAAGGCGGATTTGAACTTCTTAAAGGGCATGCGCGCCTCTTATTTTTCTCTGCAATGCAATAGAAATCTCCTTTCCCAGATGGAAGCTGTTTATATACCTCACTGCCTGGATAATTGTAATGCAAGGTAACAGGAGGCTCTTCTGTGGCTGTTAGAACTGACTGATCATGTAACTGTTCTGTAATGTAATGAAGATATTTACAAAGAATACGTGCTGAGTGTGGAGTTTGGCTGATACCTGTCTGAGCATTGAGGCTGAGAGATGCTAAAAAGCTCTGCAGGGTTATTGACAAAAAAATTTAGGATATGAATCTGTCAAGCCATCGAAACAGTAATGAGGTTAAATCCTGAGATGGAGATGATCTGAAATAAGCCAGTGGGTTTTTGCTGAATCTAGATTTGTACCTGCAGACACGTGGGCTTCAGACGCTAATGGACGAGAAGCTGTCGCAGTTGAAGCAGACTAATGGTATGAGTGTGTTTATATTTGTGGTGGCCAGCTTCCTACATGGATGTCTCTACAGTAGCTCTGCTGTGAGTGTAATGATAGTCGGAGGCAGCAGCTCTGGTGATTCATCCCAACGTGTCATTAGTTTGTCTCTGGGTTGAACAGCTAATAATAGACTTGTGCAAAAAGAGAGAGATCCCCTCTGCGTGTGAATGTGTGCGTTAATAGGGGGTGGGTGAAGCACTTGGTGTGCTAGAACGTGATTGGAGGTGTGGACAGAGTGTGTGTGTGTGTGTGTGTGTTAATCCGTTTTCCTCCAGGCAGTTGGGAGTCACATCTGAAAAGAAGACGTTGCGGTTTACTCCCTCTAAACACAGTTTGATTTGGAGAGTGTGTGGATGGATCGGTGTATGCTGGTGCGTACACCCATCAGCCACAACATTAAAACCACTGACAGGTGAAGTGGAGGACTTCATCTCATTACAATGCATTATTCTTCTGAGACATTCATGCCTGTGTTACTTTGAGATGTACCATCCACCCACACACCAACACAACAATTCAGGCCCAGAATTCAACTCCATCCTAGGTCATGTTCTGTTCATGGAAACCAGCATGGTGCTAACTCTCGTGAGCAAACCCTGAATGTTTATGGGGAGCTTTCACAATATCTGATTTTTGTGGATAACTGATAAATTTGTTGAAATATCTACAGATATTTGCAGTGGGACACACACACACACACACACACACACACACACACACACACACACACACACACACACACACACACACACACACACACACATATACACATAAACACACACACACACACATACAAACT